>JAVYIG010000016.1:1180697-1383776 GCA_035222895.1 Strongylocentrotus droebachiensis
CCCTAAAAGACATACTTATAAACGGCCTAATGAAAAAAATCGCATACATTTATTTAATAAAACAAAATACTGATTTCGCTAAAACGCTTGTACAAATTTCGAAAAGAACTATTGTTCATCCTAAGGGCTGCCGTTCATTAATCGACATGACAAAGCTATAACCAGAAGTAGAAGAATCTTGCCTACTACTATATAACTCTTCATGTATACTAAGAAAACTATCAAAGTAAATAAGTGGGCAAATGATATAAACGATTGCGATTCCAATGTATTTGCTATATAAATGACGTTCGGGTGGATGACAAATTTGCCTTAGATTTCTCAATATCGTGATGCCTTTTTCGGCACAATAATTAAGCCCTTCTGTTTTTTGTACCATCGTTGGATTTTTATGGCAATTTCGCGAAAAATGGCCGTAAAATGCCAGATCAATCTTAAAATGATCATGTATTGTAACGTGGTTTACTAATGTTCATGCCAGGGACCAATGTTCGATGTAGAGGTGCTCAACAACATGCGTGCCCCATGGCATCGGGTTCATAAATCGGCTCAAACCAGCTTTTTTTTGGCAAGAAAATATGGGTATTTGGGCCAAGTAGCCATCCACCCCATCCCTCTGGACTCTCCTCTCCCTCCCAATCCCTTTTCTTCCCACACTTCTCTTTCTCTCTCTCTCGTTCTTTCTCTATATCTCTCTCCAGGGACTCGATAATATGGAAATGGTATCATTTCATAGGAAGGACCTTAAACTTCAACCCTAATCTTCCCTTGATCCCTACATACCGGCTAGCGTTTCCGAATCAGCGGATGTTGAGTTTCAAAAGCACAGTCCCACCTAGATAATCGATAACGATAACTATAGATTCATGATTTAAATTAAGCCCTATCTGTTACCTAGTTTAATTGAAAAAATAAAGAAAAGTGTTGAAATGTTCCTAGAAATATAGGCCTACACGCACTCAAACTCATGTTAGTAAATATTCAGCGCAAAAAAGGCTGTAATCTTTTATAAATTGTATTAAAAGATAATATTTGCCTTCCTGGTGCTGTGATTATATGTCTCTCATTACTGGGTGTGTTTCTTATATGGCAAACTCACACTAATTTATTTTGGAAAGAATAGTTTACTATGCGTTTGCTTTTGTTAGTTATCTTGACATAACATTTGGTCGCTCGTCAAAGCTTTAGAATAATAATCACATATTTTTGTAATCAATACACACATATCATATTTATTACTATTCGTTAGTTGAGACCTGGGCTTAAAAGGGGGTTTCTCTCAAGTTTACCTGCTGAAAGTTTGGCAAAAATCCAGACCAACCGAGAGTCGAAGGATCTCAGGGTGTTAGAAAGGGAGTTTCCCAAACTCTGGATAAACAATGGATAGGAAATTATTTTGCCATACACCTCCTTCCCGGTAATGATGAAACAAAATAAAAATCTATTATTCATGTTCGCTCTCAATGTCTTGATGTCGACACTTTTTTCTCTCTCTTTCCGCTCTTCCTTTGTGGTAATAATTGAAGGCTTGGACCTTGTATTAAAGCTATTAAACCTTGTAAAAATATCGTTAACATTAATTTAGTTGATGAAATAGAAATGAATACCGCCAGAGAGATACAAACTGACTACCCTCTGCCCTAACGTAGGGTGATATTTGGCGGACTATTTGTAGTTTCGTCTCTTTCGCCTCTCCTGACCTGGGTGGAGAGAAACAATGTAGATCAAATGCATTGCTTTGAAGGTTACGCAACCCTCAACGACACCGTTTTAAACTCCATTTCATTGTTTGTCATCATTCTCCACACCCAAAATACATTCCAAACATTAATACACTAAGCATAAACTTAAAGAGAACAGATTGAGGTCATTTGTAAAGTATTTGTAAAACCCATCGAGAGGAATACTGGATATTATACGTGCTCATAAAAGTTATGTAACATTATACATGTATACACCGACGGAACAATCTATGGAACACAAGTGGAAGTATTCTTCTCAAGAGGGACAACATAAGGTTATCGTGAAGCACAACCATGATTTTGGCAGTGATTATTCTAAAATGCACAAAGTTGGACTACTCCACGTGTAAAATACTATATTTGGGGTCATTTGTACCATATGTGCTAACTACGAACTGGTCCATCACCACACAAAAAATGTATGTAAGAAAAACAAGATAAATGGAGTAACGGTGTCCGAGAGGGTATTAATAATAATATTAATTTCTTTTAAACCCAGGGATCGAAGCCTCATCAGCTTTAATGGTGTTCTTCCTAAGGACCCTGCAATTTTTAGTACCCCAGCAGTTACCAGGTATACCCGTAAACACCTGGGTGGAGAGTGGCAAATATTTAATTAGTGTCTTTCTAAAGGACGTTAGTGCCAGGCTAGGATTCGAACCCACAACCTTTGGGAGTCAAGTGAATGAACCACTATACAACACGTCCACTAGTCCAGGACTAATCTGGCCAATTTAATTTTGATCTCCACCACACCAACGAAATGCGACCTCCCCCTACTTCTTGGCTGTCAGCCGAAGGTGGCGTGTTCCTTAAATTAGGGCGCCCGGTGAAGAAAACAAATCTAGGCTGCGCCATAGGGCCACAGACCTCTTAAATACATATTTAAGAGTTATGTGCATAGGGCTGGTGAGTGTACGAGTTCATTGATAACGCCATCTTCGGCGTCTTGAATCAAGTGTAGGGAATATGAAGAACCGGCCAGATTCTGGATTACACGTCCACATGAATTAGATGTGCCTTGATACAGGGTATATAGTTTCTCTCCACCATGATGTCAATTCGCTGCAGGTTTTTTTTTTAAAATCCTGTTTGTAAAACAATATGATTGTCACACTCGCTGCTCACATCATAAATCTCTCTCATCTTACTTTCATCTATTCAATCTATACGAGAGCCCCAACAGATATCCAAAAATGGATGATCTGTTTGGAGCCAGAGTGGGGCTGATTCATATACTTTAAAGGGAGACGGTGGTTGATCAGTATCCATGTGCGGCAGGTCATAATGCGCCGACACCGGGCTTGGTGGAAATACCAACAATGGGTGTACAACTAAGTCTTGCACAATTAAGCAAACCCGTGGTCCCATCAGGAAATACCCCCTAGTCTCTTGGAGAGTCTTTGGGTGAGGGAAATGTAAGATAATGACTTTTCCATACTTGGGGCGATTAGTGGGAAAATACAGAGCATTACATAAGGCCTGTTGGTCATAAAACTGAATGCTAATCGTGGTGAGAGACGGCACCTGTTATTGGGTAAACACCCGAATGGTGTCGATTTCCCAATGCAAGCCCTCTTCTATGTGTCTTCAATACGGAGCTGACAGGCTGCTGACTTTGAACAGACACATTTTTTAACATTCAAAAAGACAACAATGGGCACACACAAATATATTATATTCATTTACATTTATTTTTTTCAATATTGAAAATAAATTATGACATGGCAAGTTGAAAATGAATCAAAAGAAGATTTGCACAATGATCGAATCATACGAAGCAAGTAATAATAGAATAAAAGAAGTTTGACTTATGATTAACGTAACAGTTGAACATTTTTGGTAATGCTCATATGTGCAATGAGTAGAACACATATGTAAACATAAATAATGCCTGTTGCAAAGACCTAGACTGCATCATATTCAAAGGTGGGATGTATATCATACATGCTTATGAATGTAACCCTAACCCTAAACCTAAACTTGATCCCTATCTTTCAATAACACTTCTTGTTATACAAAACCATTGCTTGCCCCTTTTTACCATGGGCAACACTAAATGCATGTATATACCTTTTTTGTTCCAATTCTATCTTTAATAAAAAATGATGCCTAAAGATATGTCGGTGGGAGCAGTGTCAGAGCACCATTTTGTACCTACTATGGTTGCAATCTTTGCCTCATTATTGTTTTCATACTAACATCAAAACAAGTCTACAATTAGGCCTACAAAAAAAAGATGTTGTATTGCCCTTTGCGGTCGACCCAAAAAAAAATAAATCAACGGTCGGCTTTTTAAAATAGCTGTTTTTTAACCGTTTTTTAGAGAAAAAACGTATTAAAGCATTCAAAAGTGAAAAAAAATCAGCCCAAAGAGGGAATTAAAAAAAATTAAAAAAAGATTTCCGACCGACTGACTCATGTTTTGGCAGTTAAAGGGCAATACAACATCTTTTTTTTTTCAGGCCTTACCTCATGGCATACAGTACAACCACAATATAACACATCCGTCAATAACAGTTCTTGTTATACAAAACCATTGCTGGTCCTTTTTTTTCCGTGTGCAACACTAAATGCATGTACATACCGGTACCCTTTTGTTCCAATTATACATTTTAACAAGATGGTCTACACACAGATAATTCTGTGATTTCCCTAAACATTCAAACTGAACGATAGGACAAAGTACTGAACTATAAAGCTTCTTTATCAAATCAAATAAAAGGCTTAACACCAGATAAAATGAACAAGTAGTGCACTTTACAATCTGTGAAACCAATATTATAAAATATTTACTTTTTCTTTCTTTTAGTTGTTATACAAGACTATGGAGTCTAAGCTTTCGATATCCACAATGGACAAACATAACAATAGTCTATTGAGAGCCAGAAGGCAGTTAAAGGGAAAATCCACCCTGGTATTAAGTTGTTCTTGATAAAAGCAAAACAATGAGAGAAACAGATCAGTGAAAATTTGGCGAATTCCGATTTAAAAATAAGAAAGTAGTGAATTTTTGGAGTTGCGATCGAACCACAAATTGGCAACACTGTGACGTACCTTGCAAGCTTCTCTCCAATTTGCTCTGTTTACATTTTTATTCATTATTGATAAAAGATTTATTTTTTCTATACGGGGGTTAACAAAAAACATATATGCAAAAGTTACATTTAGGGTGCATTTATGATTGAAAACATTCATGTGGGCAAACAACAAAATCAGATTTTGTTTAGTACGGAGAAATAGGAGAGAAGCTTGTAACCAGAGTTTGCTCAAACTTTCACTGACATGTCTCTCTCATTGTTTCTGCTTCTACTTCCATGCTTAATATCAGGGCGACCTTATAAATCTTCAAATTTTACTTGGAGCATCTTGCAAAATTTAGGCCTCAGATGCTGGGTCACTGAGTTATACAAAAGAAAATTCCCATATTCAGAGCAACATCAACCTGTCTGTTGCTTAAATGCCCAAGGATAAATTGTTATTAATTGGAGGGTTGTGTAATTATTCAATGATGAAATCATGATTCCCCGGGGGTGTTTCACAAAGATCATGGACAGCCATTGGAGCCTTAATATGAAATATATTCACAAGCAGAAATTCAAGTATTTTAGACTTTTTATAAATTCCACATCCAGAACATGAAATCTCCTTGATGATAGAACATATGAATGATTTGAATCAACATTTTATGCCTTTCAAAATAACTTTTACAAAATATTTTCAAAGATGCTAACGGCTTTCCATAATGTTTAAGTCCAACTTAGAGATAAGTTCAGCTTAAGATCTTTGTGAAACACCCCCCTGGTCTCTTTTTATTGCACTTTTATTCTGAATTTGTCTCATGATGCTGAACTAGCTCTCTTCTATGATCCAAATGACTCAATATCATTAATCATAATCATACAATCAGACAATCAACTCTCATCAAATAGTGTTGTTCTTTTCAAACAGTTTTTACGCTTTCCTGTTGATGCACATGTCAGTACATGTTCATAAACTTGAAATATAAAAAAAGCATAGTTCAGAAACTTCAAATTAAAGGTATAGACCAGTTTTGGAAATGCCCTCCTCTCAAAAAATGAAATGGAAGCTCTTATTACCAATCATGTGAAAGAATATGTTTTGACTAATACGTGATGATACAAATTTTGCCGGGAAACCGCCTACTAATTGATATATTTGGTAATTTATCATATCGATCCGGCCTCGATAGATATCGCATAGTCCCATATACATCTTTCTGTGTACAGTGCTTGTAACTTTACCAAGACTGGGCCAAATTTCTTATCATTTCGATGATTCCAGAACCTTGCAGTACACACCAATACTTATGCTAGATGATCAACCTTTTCTGATTGATTCCACAATGTTTCTTTCACAATGCAATCGCATGACCAGAACTGGTCTATACCTTTAATGCAGGTACAAATTAACTTACTTCTGCTTTAGACTGTAAACAATTATACAATGTGTCATATCTACAAGTTCATGCATAATTTTACCGGTACATTTCTTGCAAAGTTTTGTAATGGAATAGCTCTTTCATATTTGTGATTGCATCTCATATATCAGACAGTTTGGATATCAAGTAAACAAGTTTTAACTTGAGACTTGAGACAAAGTATTTTTTGGTATCAACAATGTACTATACCAGGCTTGTTGCTAACTTTGGCTTTGAATATCTTACTAAAGAATAATGATCAGTGCATTTACTGCTTCCTGTTTCGGGAGGACAAGAAATTATTATCTTAGTCCAACTTACAAAATTATATTTAAATTCAAATTGGAAGGGCTTATTTCAAATCATCAGGCCATTACATGGGTTGGGTGAAAACATGCCCCTTTACTCAATGTTTGTGACATAAACCCCTCTCATCTACAAATGATCCTGTCAAATTTACCAGACACTTTGTGAAAACCCTACAAAGGGTCAAGCCCTCAACATACATCTTCACATGATCTTCCTTTTTCGTTTCACAAAAGGTCATGTAACGCAACCACTCGACCAAAGTAAGCAAATTTGCAGCGAGGTGAGTTGATTTGCCTACACAAGAGGGGTACGAAGAAGGTGCATTTAAAATGTTTTCATTTTTTCTGATACTCTGTGTGCAAGAGCATTCAGATTTTCCACACCAAATTACCATTGTCATAGAGTTGTTTCTTTGCAGCATTCCTTGAGGGTCAAAAAGGATTTTAGCTTCAGGTGTTGACTTTCCAGGAGAGAGTTTTTTTCAGCTTTCTTGTAACTCTGACATAGCGACATATTACATATTCATAAAGGTGTTGAGGTGATGTTTTGGGACATTTTATACTACTGTGAGCAACCGTATCATGTTATAATAATATAGAGCGCCTGTATCTGCCAGGCTCTGACGCTCATGGCGATTTACACATATTACCCTGGTTATAGCAGAGCTGCCAAAGTAACTAGCGCTCAAGCATATCAGATACCCATTTACACCTGGGTGGAGAGTGGCAAAAAAATGTATATTAAATTCTTGCCAAAGGACATTAGTGCTGTGGCGGGACTTGAACCCCATACCTTGTGATCTGCAGTCGGGTTACTTATCCACTAGACCACAACACCTCTATATCTAAAAATCTATGCTACTTTTAACAAGCAAATCTTGAAAGCTCCTCATAGTCACATCTTAGCAGCATTTAACATAAATAGGTGCAAATACAGGCTGACAGAGTCCGCAGGTGCTCGGCTCCAGAAGACTACATTCCAGAGAGGATTCATTGCTGTCATCTTTTCCTCTTCACCTTGGCGTCTTCTTTCGCTTTGTATATCATCAGTTCCAAGCAACTCCTGGCATCCTCAGTACTGTCATGGCCACCAACTGTTAATGAGAGTACACCATGTTGAGAAGTGATATCAATCATAGGTTTGCTAAATTTGAGCTAACCATAATAGTTGGTAATATATTATTTATTCATTCGTGTAAAATAATTTATTGATAAGGAATCTTTTGGGGCAAGATGGCTGAATTGCAGATTCATTTACAATCACGATAGATAAAATTGATACATAAAAATTAATAATAATACATTAATATCAGTGAAAATGCAACATTTTTGACAAATGACATGTTCCAGGGATTATGAGTTTGCATTTCCATAGAAATAGTTTTGATTTACTGTTAACCCTTACTGTACTGGGGGGGGGGGGGGGCCTGGGAGGCCCCCCCCCCCTCGACATTTTCGGAGATTGCGCCACAACCGCTTGGAATTTTGAATTGTCGTTTCATGACTTTTTTGCCTCAAGACTTACGCACATTTTGATACCAATTTCGTCGAAATCGGATATACCTGTAAGACCTTACATAACAATTAGTATGCGCATGTCATCAAAAAAAAAAAAAAAAAATAATAATCGCATCAAAATTTGCATAAATTATCATTATTAATTACATTAAAATAACTTTTTTGTGTTAAAAAAGAAGTTTCATATGAATAATGAGTTATCACATTCAAAAAGTGGAGTTTGACACGTTTTCTGTAAAACGCATAAAATTAGCGCATTTTGCATAATTAATTAGGCTAACGACAAAAATTTGCATATTCAGAAAAAACTAATTATACCATCTTGTTCCTTACGTAGATATATACAAACATGCAAATTTTTGTGTTCATTGGACAATCGACGGCCGAGATCATAGGGGGGGGGGGGGCCTCCCAGGCCCCCCCCCCCCCCCCCCCCAGTCAGTGGGTGCTCAAAATAGCCCAGTACAGTAAGGGTTAATGGTTAACCATGTAGTAAGTGGGTTGTTTGGACCAGTGAAATGCAAATTACTGGTATGTTGAAAAACTTGCTGGAAACCTCATACCTTAAAAAGCACAACTGAGATGTCGCATATAGTGTCATCATTAACAAATATTTTTGACAATAATAATACACAATTTCATCCATTTTTTAAAAAAAATTTGATCGATGACAGCTTTTTAGTGTTGCCCTTATTGGAGCATCTATTTTTTTTAAACCACATGCACTTTCACCTGAAACAGGCCATTTCATAAAATATTGCAATATTTCAAACATTTCACCACATGCACTTTCACCTGAGATAGTCCATTTCATAAAATATTGCAATATTTCAAATATTTCACCACATGCACTTTCACCTGAGATAGTCCATTTCATAAAATATTGCAATATTTCAAATATTTCACCACATGCACTTTCACCTGAGATAGTCCATTTCATAAAATATTGCAATATTTCAAATATTTCACCACATGCACTTTCACCTGAGATAGTCCATTACATAAAATGTTGCAATATTTCAAATATTTCACTACATGCACTTACACCTGAAACAGGCCATTACATAAATTGTTGCAATATTTCAAATATTTCATCACATCCTTGAAAGCACTCAGCAATGGTATTAGTGCAAGTGATGCAGGCCAATGCATCCTTCAACTACCGTACCACAGTAATTTACAATGATTTACTTACCATCATCTTGGATGAGTCTATTGAGATACTCGGCCATCAAGGTCTTTAGCGCCCTCTTCAGGGGAGGACCACGACGATGGGGAAAGACAATTGCAGTGTCAATCACAGTACTGTGTAGCAGCTGAAATTTAAAAAGAACCATGATTTATGGTTACTTTATAAAACCACTAACATACACACAATAATACAAAGTAATATAAATTAACTTAATGTAGGCTATAGTGCGGTATGGTATGTAATCCTGTAGGATTTTTTGCCAAAGTTGATTTTTTTTTTTTTGGTGCTGTTTTGGCTTCAAAAGGGTCCCAATTGGCCAAAAATGATGGGGTTCAAATTTTCAGACCCCTCCTTCACTTCCTGGGGGGTCCATATTGGGCGCCAAAATGGCTTTTATAAAGCGCAATAGGGAAATTCGATGTCTTCAGGAAAATTTGAACCCCATCATTTTCTGATAGCTTGGACCCCAATGAATCCAAAAATGCAACAACAACAACAACAACAACAACAAAACAAAATGTTGGCACAAAAGTCCTATAGGAGCCGTTTCAGTGACATACCGTACCACACTACTATATGAACATACAAAAAACAAATACATTCATTTTAGAACTGGGGCATACATGACTTCACTCACTGGCATCCCCCCCCCCCCCCCAAAAAAAAGCTGATTTGTCATTCACATTGTACTTTTCCTGAATTTATATTTGATTGTATGTCAACATTTTAAACTAGCAACTATTCTGTATTACATTGTTTACTCTCATGTACATGTGTGTAGTGTCAGGAGATTAACAGCTTATGGGTAATCAACTTGAATTTATGTCTAACTAGATGGAACTTCGACTGCGCGCAGTCGGAAATGATGCCTCCGTCAAAGAGCAATTTTACAAACCAAAACAGAAGAATTTTTTTTAATTCAAGTTCAATTGTAATCCATTAACAGGTTCTCAGAATATCGTGATTACAAGCAATTTCTCATATACATATATGACCCTTTGATCTTTGACCTCATGACCCTAAAATCTACTCAGTTCATTGGCTCTGCAAGATGTATTGAGTTAAATAGTAATCCATCTGTCAGTTCTAATGAGAATGCGTTCACAAGCTATTTTTGCATACATAATGAGCCCATGACCTTTGACCTTTGAACTCATGACCCAAGAATCTACTCAGTTCATTGGCTCTTCAAGATACATACATGATCTAAGTTTGGTAGGAATCCATCAATCTGTTCTAATGATAATGCGATCACAAGCTATTTTTGCATACATAATGAGCCCTGTGACCCTTGACCTTTGACCTACTGACCCCAAAATCTAATCAGTTCATCGGCTTTGCAAGATACATACATGACCAAAGTTTGGCAGGAATCCATCAATCAGTTCTTCAGATAACGCGATCACAAGCTGTTTTTGCATAAATAATGAGCCCTGAGACCCTTGACCTTTGACCTCGTGACCCCAAAATCTAATCAGTTCATCGGCTCTGCAAGATACATACATGACCAAAGTTTGGCAGCAATCCATCAATCGGTTCTTCAGATAACGCGATCACAAGCTGTTTTTGCATACATAATGACCCCTGTGACCCTTGACCTTTGACCTCGTGACCCCAAAATCTAATCAGTTCATCGGCTCTGCAAGATACATACATGACCAAAGTTTGGCAGGGATCCATCAATCGGTTCTTCAGATAACGCGATCACAAGCTGTTTTTGCATACATAATGACCCCTGTGACCCTTGACCTTTGACCTCGTGACCCCAAAATCTAATCAGTTCATTGGCTCTGCAAGATACATACATGACCAAAGTTTGGCAGGGATCCATCAATCGGTTCTTCAGATAACGCGATCACAAGCTGTTTTTGCATACATAATGACCCCTGTGACCCTTGACCTTTGACCTCGTGACCCCAAAATCTAATCAGTTCATCGGCTCTGCAAGATACATACATGACCAAAGTTTGGCAGGGATCCATCAATCGGTTCTTCAGATAACGCGATCACGAGAACGGGACGTACGGACGGACGGACAACCCAAAAACATAATGCCTCCGGCTACTTCGTAACGGAGGCATAATAAAAATATGAATAGAATATCCAAACAAACAATCTAAAAACCTGTGAAGTTATTGAAAGTAACAACTAAGAATCATTTTTGTAAGTGTAATTGATATAATTTAATCAGATTGCTATGTTTGCTATTTTACATTATACAATTTCAATTGTATGCATATGGGTATTGTCCGGGTATTTCCCTGTATTCCCCAGTTTTTCCTGGGAAATTGCCAACCCTGCCAAAGCATGCATAAATCAAATGATAACAAAAGTTGGGACACCAGTCGGTTGTCTTTCTTGCAAATCATCCTATCATTTTTTAAAGTGTAATTGATATAATTTAGTCAGATTGCTATGTTTGCTATTTTACATTATACAATTTTAATTGTATGCCTATATTTTCAGGGTATTTCCCTGTATTTCCCAGGTATTTCCAACCCTGCCAAAGCACATATGAAACAGGTGATAATAAAAGTTTGGACACTAGTCAGTTGTCTTTCTTGCATTTCATTCCTTCCTTACCTTCAGTGATAGAAAGTCGCTCTCCAAGCTGTGGCCAATGAGGATGGTCTGTGCAGAGAACATGTTGAGAAGCACTGCCTGGACATCTCGAAGCTTGGTGGTCACACGCTTCAGATCATTCTCTGTGATACCACTGAACCTGTAGCGCAAAATCAAGATTCAAACAAAGTTATTTTGAACAAGTGAGGAAAACTTAAACAGGTACACCATGTGTGTAGTTCTTATAATAATAATAATAATAATACTCAGTTCTTTTATAGCGCATAACACATTACAGGATAGCATGTCCATATGCGCTTTAAGTAGAAAGGAAAGAATTACAAGAAAAAGTCATACAAATTAGAAAACCCACTTAGAAGCAAGTACATGTAGTGTTGGACGCTGAGTTCATGGGTGTACACTTTTAACATTGAATAAATACGTTTTAAGATAAACCTTAAACTTGTTTAAATTATTGTGATTTCTCATAAGGACTGGGGTATTCTTTCTTGGAGTGATGTGTTGGTTCTAAAAAGAACGGTTGTATAATTAATTGGAAAACCCAAGTCACCATAAGGACTACACACATGGTGTACGTACACGTTAAAATTCCCTCTCTCGTCTACCTCACCCTGCAAACTATAAAGAACAGTTTATTTCGAATTTTTGCATAGAATACACAACTTTCTTTAACGTGCATTACTATCCTGGTGATTGAATTCAGTTAAATGTGTACTTACCGTGCACATTCTAACCTTTTTTACCTTTATTTAAATTCATCGATAACCTTTGACCCATGACCTCGTTAATGTCTACCTCCTGTACATGCTAATGAGATCAAAATGCATGTATGATGAAATATTAATCAAACTACAAATCAAATGCATAACACCTACAGATGCATACGAATCACTTAACCATTTATTGCCAAATTCCTCAACCCTCTAGGTTTATCTGTAGGCAATACATAACAGCACCTTACATACAGCTCTTTTCAAAATCCTCATACATGTACATAATTAGCTTATTTTATGAAAGGCATGTCTTGAAGAAATGACAAAGCAATCATCAAATCTTTCTGTCAAAGAGAGCTATCAAAGGTGACAACTTACCTTGTGTTGTGGTCGACAACTTCATTGTCAGGCTGGACCAGGGTGTCGTATACTTCATTTAGGCGATCATCGACCACAGTCACCCTAGTTAATTCGAGACCCATCGATGTGTAACACTATGACATGGACAATAAAAAAGGGGCAAATATTATTTCAACCGAGTTCTACGTATGATTCACAGAGAATTTTTTTTAATGTAAAAATTGCAATATGCTTGAAACTCCTTTCACAAAATTAAACAGTTAACTATGAATAACTTGAAAAAGAACAAATCAAATTTTCCCCCAAAGGCTCGTTCAGGTGAGACGCTGCAAAACCGCAGTGTTTTTTTCATGATGACATAAAGTGTAATATGCTTCATGTTTTTGTATCTTATAACACAGAGCTATTTGAAATAAGCGCAAATCCTTTATCGCGCGCAGTTGCCAGTCATTTACTCATTCTTTAAAAATGTGGCAGCTTTTTTGCCTCGTTCACCACTTCAAAACTAAACGAGCCTTCAGTGGAATCAATTGTTTTTTTTACCAAACCATGCAAAAAATGAGATATTTACACTTCCTACGTCAAATGTCGCATAAGTCAGACTTCACATAATTTTGCAGTCCCCATAGAATCAACTTATGCAGAGTTAACTGTATGTGTGATTGTGTGATGCAATTTTGATAAACTTGATGACACCATCATAAGGGTTGAAATCATTATCCACGTAAAATTGTTTTATATAAGGCTGTTGTTTTATATATTTGTGATTCTCCTTTTAAGGTGTAAGAATGAATGAACTGAACCAATATATTCAGCTAACTGGAAAAGAAAGTTCATGCCTGATTACTAGACCTCTAGGAAACATGGAACTAAGGAGGATGTACGATTGAAGGAACAACTGAATGTGATTGTGTAGCATATGGACCACCTGTTGCATTGCTTGCGAGGAGCCAGAAGGTCGTTAAAGGTATTATGTCCCATTTGCAGCCAACCTCGAATTCTGTAGAACTTTGCAGGAATTATGAATATGTCATGTAGGTCCTATCTGTGAAATTTAAACGTTAGCAGTGTCCTTATATTCAAATTATGCAAGAGAACCCGTTTACTTGCTAGACTTCACTGTCAGACACTATTGACTGTTTTTTTTTTCTTCTTTGGTAATAGCATACATAAAATAAGTTGTAAATGGTACATAAGCATTTGTCTACATCAATAACCCACTTCTTGTAATGGCCAAATTAAACTGATTTGAATCTTTGCGCAGCATAAAACGTACGACCATTCAGTACAATGGTCTGAAAATCAGACCATTACTTACTGGCTCTATAGCTCGTAAGTCGATTTGGCAACTAATAAACGTTATTTTCCCACTTAAAGACATTTTCAAGCCCCCTTTTTTTTAGGGAAGTTCTAAATAAGTATTATCTTTCAAATGCCGTTGGAATTTAACCTTTTCATTTTTTGGGCCTGCAAATGGGACGTAGTACCTTTAATGCATATCGTTTTGTACAGGCTACCGACCTTCTGGCTTTGGAGACCATCATATATTTCTAATGTAGGACAGGATATGAGACATAGATCTCTTTTAATTTCCTGTTACTGGATGAGAAGGTTCACAACATGTCAAGTAATATGTAGACAAGGTAGATATTACACATTGAAGATAAAGACCAATTATGGTCATGCGATTGCATTGTGAAAGAAACGGTGTGGAATCGATCAGAAAAGGTTGATCATCTAGCATAAGTATTGGTGTGTACTGCAAGGTTCTGGAATCATCAAAATGATTAGAAATTTGGCCCAGTCTTGGTAAAGTTACAAGCACTGTACACAGAAAGATGTATATGGGACTACGCAACACGTGCGCGACACATGCACGATATCTATCAGGTCCAAATAGATATATATAATAATTTACAAAATATATCAATTAGTAGGCGGTTTCTCAGCAAAATTTGTATCATCACGTATTAGTCAAAACATATTCTTTCACATGATTGCTCATTAGAGCTTCCATTTCATTTTTGAGAGGGGGGCGTTTCCAAAACTGATCTTTACCTTTAAAACAAAAAGTTCATGTGCAGGAAATTAAACATATAAATGAATCACTATCTCTTTAGGAAACACCTGTTTAATTACCACAAGGCCTTCCATTGTAATCTACTGAACGTGATGAAGCATTAGGAATTGTAATGAAGGGGGGGGGGGGGCCAAAGTCCTTAATTTTCTACATTTTAAATATGATGGTAGAACTATCCCCTTAAAAGTTTGTTCTGGAATGTCTAATTTTATGTGAATGATTTTGTTCCTACCTGTATTCTTCTACAGTGCCTATACATTACTAATAGGCTAGAACCAAAGGGAATATTCTATAGGGCAACGAAGGAGGGGGAGGGGGTGGAGGAGGGAGAGGAGGGGGGGGGGGGGGGGGGCGGAGGATGGAGTTGATCAAACTTCTGAACCTTATTGAGAATCACAAATGTCTTATAAAATACCACTATTGTCACTATAATCGTCACTTACACAATCTACATTATTGGGGAAGAGAGAGAAGTATTAAACCTGGAATTCATTAGCTACAATTATTTTCTGTACACTCCCATTTAAAGAAAGGCCACATAGATGATCCCACAGAAGTCACAGGTGTTATAATGACTGGTCAATATAACATAACAAAAGAACAAACAACTAAAAGACTTAAAATATTTCATAGTGTAGGATCAAATGGGCAGAGGTAAGGCAATGAAGGTGTCATTTACTCTCAATCCATGGGTTGAGGGTTTCAATCCCAGCCCAGCACTATAATAATAATAATAATAATAATAATAATAATACTCACGTTTTTATATAGCGCTTATTACAATCACTATTAAAGCGCTTCCAAACTTGGAGATTATTACCCCGGCTTTAGCTGTGCTGCCATTACAGCGCTCTAGCATTTCAAAGAATTAATTCCTGCCAGGTACCCATTTACATCACCTGGGTTGAGTGTGGCAAATGTAGATCAATGTCAAGCCAAAGGACATTAGTGCCCCGGTGGGTCTTGAACCGTGGACCATGTGATCGACAGTCCGGCGACTTAACTACATCCTAACATCCTCCGGCAATACATTAATCCACATATGCCACTCTCCACCCAGGTGTAAATGGGTACCTGGCAATCGCTGGGGTAATATTAGGGACTTTTAGATTTGCGTGGACTGATACGTGTGACGTCAATTCAAGGCAGTGCATTAAAAGGACCTCGATTGTAGCAATCCACGTTGTCGTTGTGCAAATCTAAAAGTCCATAATAACTGCAGGGCCTGCAGGAAGAACAGCATTGATGCTGTTGAGGCTTCCCCGGGTAAAAACAAATTACGCTTATCATTTTTATCTTTATGCTCTACAAGGACCTACCATTTCACAATCTAGTGCGAACATGCCTGGGTGTCCATCCCTTGGGATGTCCTTGGGGATAGTCTTCATGTAGCCCGAGAGGTCACCATGCTTGTTGTCTACCACATGGTACTGTAATGGTGATAGCGGAGAAAGAATGGTGAGAAGAATAAATGTAACTCTTTATATGCTATACAAATAATCTCCTTGTGCAACATTGTATTTATTATAATGGGTTAGACATACAAGGGGTTTCAAAGATTATTCCACTGTTTCCAGTTCAAAATTAATCTATACTGGTGTTCAAAGGGGTATCATGTGGGGGTGTTTCACAAAGCCTAAATTCAATGACAAATGACAAAAATCAGTGACAAATCTGCTGATAACCAATCAGAAGCAAGGATTTCAGTAGCTTATAATAAAAACTGTCACTTGTCACTGATGACAAGTTTTGTGAAACACCCCCCAGGACCAGAAATAGGTTATTTTCCAAAGTCATTGTGTTGCACATAGCATTCCTTCTGCCCATCGGTGCCTATTGTTTAGTGCGAATTTGAATGAGTGGCAAACAAGGGATCGTGCAGAGAGACTACAAAAGCAATTGAAGTGTTTAATAAAGAAAGAGGAAATGTGCTTACTTTGCTGACTATACATTTACCTTACAAATGACAATGAATCCATAAAATTGAGAAAAAAATATCTTTTCATAATGAAAGTCTACTGCAAGTCAAATCAAATGATAGTAGACCTGATGAGTGTATGAAGATGACAGCCCTACGATATCTTGGATCAGATACAGTATTATGATCGTTTTGTTGATATTAATGTCCAATAAGTCGATTGTTTCTTTAGATTTGGTAATGGCTGGGGGTGAAAAAATCATCAAATATCTTGGATTTGCCCAAGATCATCTCATGAATAGGTAGGTACATGTTATCAAGCTTTTCAATCTTTTTATTAGGGATGTGTAAATGCATACCTTTGAAATGCAGCATCCTTTGGTTTCCATGTCTCCGGTACAGCATGAGAATCGACTTTCAATCATCCCACAAACTAGACAGAAATATAAATAGTAGTGGGTGGGTAGAATCCTTTTTCAGTTGTATCATTATCAAACACCATTTCAAATCACATTGAACTCAATGATAAGCCCATTTTCTTCGTCATTACCATTATCTTTGCATGTCTCCAACATCATCATCATCACCATCGTCATCACCATCACCAGCATCATCACCTTCACTACGACCACCATCACCATCATTATAACCACCACCATCACCATCATCATAACCAGCACCATCATCATCCCCATAACAATAATTATTATCATCATCACCATCATCATCATCACCCATTCTACTATCCTCAACATCATCACTACGATCAACACCATCCTCATAACTACCACCATCATCATCATCACCTTAACAATTATCATCATCCTCATCCACATCCTCATCATCCTCATCACCATAACAATAATTATCATCATCATCATTAACCTAACCCTCTTCACTATCCCCAACATCATCACCACCGTTACCATCATCCTTACCATCAGCACCATCATCGCCACTGGCATCACCATCATCACCATTATCACCACTCCTCCTCCTCATCATCATCATGATCACAATCATCATCAATAGTTTAAACATGATCACAATCATCATCAATTTATAAACATCATCATGATTACAATCATCATCAATATTTATAAACATCATCATGATCACAATCATCATCAATAGTTACAATCATCATCATGACAGGTGTATTTGATCAGCCTCTGCACTGCACTTACTTCTCCGTGTCCATGGCCTGCCCCAGTGGTATGTGCACGACTCCCTGGTGATGTACTTGCCTTGGGGATTCCTCAGGTATGTCGATCCACAACGACAGCAAACCTGCTGGTTGGCTGAAATTGAAATCAAAAATTGATGTTCTCCATTTATATATGTATATAAATCTGTAAAGCAAACTGGCCTGTCTCCTACAAATTACAATGGTTCAATTCAGACCTGCCACAAGGGTTTAAAGCTCATCTGTACTAGTTTATAGGAGGGATTAGACCGCCCTGCAAGGTCACATCAACTAAGCTCTCAATTAACATAAGAAAAAGAGGATCACGGGGGACCAATGGTCACCGATTGGGCATTGTTTTCTATATAGAGTAGTACAGTGTGGCTTAAAGTCATGTTAAACAGAAGGAAAAGCTAGGCCATTTTAAACCTTCCTTTGTGAATGTCAACTTTAGACCATGGCTTAAACCCAGTGTATAGTTTGAATTTGAGTGGAAATAGACGATTCAGTTTAACAAAGAGTACACAATTGATGAGTCTAGAGCTTTATTACAACTGACAAAACCTACCAATGGACTACTTTGACTTCCATCATGATGTGCAAGGATTGTTTCTCCATAACTTACATCATCAAAAACAAGAATGAAATAGTGTTAGAAAGAGCGTAAAAATCAAGGAGATGTCTGAAGACTACATACATGAAGAGAGAGAGATGAAAAAAGAGAGACACAGACAGCTGGGGAAAGTGAGAGAGAGAGAAAGAGAGAAAGAGAGAAAGAGAATGAGAGAAAGAGAGAGAGCGAGAGAGAGAGACAGACAGACAGCTGAGGAAAGCGAGAGAGAGAAAGAGAGAAAGAGAAGAGAGAGCGAGAGACAGACAGACAGACAGCTGGGGAAAGAGAGAGAGAAAGGAGAAACTTACGATCACTACTTGCATATGTCTTGTTCCTTTCCTCCTTAAAGACGAGAGCTTGACCCGAGGTCTCTGAGGGTCTAGGGTAACCGTTCTCTCTCAGCAGCTCTTCTGTGAGGACGTAGCGCTGCAGCTTCTCATACAAGTGAATCCCTGTGAAAGATACATAAGGAATGGAAATTGTATATTTTGCTCCCTCCTTCTTATAAAGAAGGTATACACAGAGATGCCAACAATTCACAACAAATTCACAATTTCCCTTAATCCACAGCCCATGCACCAGACCAGGGGGGCATTTCACAAAAATCCTATAAAGTCGAACTTGACTCTAAGTTGGACTTAAATATTATGGAGAGCCATTTGTAGTCTTAAAATAAAATATGTTTACAAGCGAAAAATTCAGGTATTTTAAACTTTTTATAAATTCCATATCAAGAACATGAAATCTCCTTGATAGTAGAAAATATGAAAATATCAACATTTTATGCCTTTTAAAATAAATTTTATAAAATATTTTCATAGATGCTAACAGCTTTCCATAATTTTTAAGTCCAACTTAGAGAGAAGTTCAACTTAGGATCTTTGTGAAACACCCCCCAGGGTACACAAAAAGAAAGCACACCAGAGTAAACAATTGAAAGAACCCACCTTCAAAGCTCTCAGTATCAATGTTGGAGTGCTTGTGGATACTGTAGGAGGTCTGTGCAGCCAGCTTGCCACCTAGAACAGCCTCGTGGGACACCACCCTTGATGGGAAGAGTGAAGATGGAGTAGTTGGAGGGATCTGTAGCTTGCTGTCCGTTTGGTTCTTGAGCTTCTTCAGGGCGTTGACGCACAGGTTCAGGTAGATGTTCTTGCTGGAGGCCCTCTGATACACCAGCTTCTCTTCGTCCAAGGCCTACAGAACAAACGTGAGGGAGTTTAAAGATAAACTTGAGTTCTGGTAAGAAAAAGAAAATGAATTCTCACAGAATCAAATAAAATCTTACACTGAATGTTCAAGATTACAAATAAATGTCATTTGCCAAACAAGTTTGGTAGAAAATGTGTACTGGCTGAGTAATGAGCATAGAAAGATAAGGAAATCAAGGTAAGTAGGCCCCACACCATTTGTGTAGTCCCATATACATCTTTCTGTGTACAGTGCTACTAACTTTACCAAGACAGGGCAAAATTTCTTATCATTTTGATGATTACAGAACCTTGCAGTACACACCAATACTTACATGCTACATGATCAACTTTTTCTGATCCATTCCACACCTTTTCTTTCACAATGTAATCGCATGACCAGAACTCAACCTTATCTTTAAATAGGAATCATCGTCTGGTAGAGATTTCACCTGATCTAAAGATCAGACAGTCCAGGTACAAGTCTTAGCCACAGCTTACAGGTTAAGCAAGTTGGCAAGATACTAATCTGCAACCAACACACTTATTCTGGAGAAATGGAAACCATGTTGTATACTTAGAGCTATTATGATATACATGTACATGTAGTTTGCTGTTCAAACCCTGCTGTGCCAAGTGCTTGATGAATAGTTATCAGAACAGAACTTTTGAGGGCTAAATGTAAAGGCTGGGTGTTTATTCTTTTCAAGTGTGCCCATTGGGGTGACCATGTGGTCACTGGCAGGTAGTGGAGATGATATACACATTCTGTTTGTTCATGAACCTGAATTAAGTTGTAAAGCTCTTAAAGTGACTCAGTAACATTGCCTCAGATTCTGGAACAAAATGCTGGATTAGCTCATGCTGCAATCATAATTATAAGCCTTTAGGTCAGTCAGGAGTTTTACAAGCCGATATTTATGATTGGAAATTGAAATCAAATTTTGCATTTTCCTAACGGTATTTATAACACTACAGTTTATTGGGGGAAATGAGTATGGTAAAACTGGTCACTCAAAGATTTTGAGTAACATTTTGAGGCACTTCATGATCAATTTTTTTAGAGCTTCAATATTACACCATATCACAGATACTGATAACACATAGGGCCATGCATCTCAGATTGAACATTGTTAAACGATGCCTTTAACTGAAATTTCAATTAAAGTTTTGAGGGCTAGATAATATCCTAAGAACCTACCTTATCGAAGGCATCTTGGTCTTCCTCTGCCGTCTTGAGCAGCTCATCAATGAAGACATTGAGGTATCTCTGCCGGATGTTCATTGGAACCTTGCTGCCATAGTCTGTGGGAATCATGGGTCTCTTAGACACCTACAGAAGGAGGGGTGATTGAACAAGAGGTCTCATTACCATTTCTTACCAATTCACTTATGATTTCATTGAAAAGTGAGCATCGTGTATGGACTCCAGGATTGGTGTATTAATTATTAGATGCAATTAAAAATTAATGCAAAATAACTTTAATAATAACATGATCAATACATCACACATTGTATATGCAGGTCTTATCTTTGTGTGATAATTCAACAATTATTCATGTAGTCGACACTTGAATCCATAAAAGATATAGAGTAGAACAAGGTTAGATTCCCTAAAAAACAAGTGTAACAAAAAGGATAATAAACGTATCCATTCCCATTTCCAACCTGGAAATCAATTAAGGCCTTCAAAACTAACCCAGGATGTTGCAAAATCAGGCAAACAACATGACCAAGGATAAAGAAATCCCGGCCAAGAAGCTTTTTATGGAGCCATACACATTCAGACGAGACAGGAATCATTCTATCGGGATAGAGGATAGGTAGAGACTTACCACCTTGGGCATGTGGGCCATTCTCTTGCCCATCTTAGATGTCATGACAGTGGTCGTCTTCTTCTCAGAGGAGGACTCCCCCAGTGTCAGTTGCCTGAGAGTGTTGTTGGTGGTGCCTGTAATAAGGTTCAAAGTGAATATGGAATTACGGGTTATCAATTAGTCACAGGAGATCAACCCAGAGGCCGTCCACCCAAAAGATGAATTGACTGCATCTCAAGAGGACTGCAAATTTGCAAAGCAAGATCCATAACCAGGCCGATGGATGCTTCACGACTGGCTGCAGATAGAACTACCTGGCATACCATCACCGTACAGAAGCCATTATGAGGTCCCTTACCTGTGTGGGTGACATAAGTCACGTAAGTCAATTACGCGTTTTAAAAAAGGATGTTGTATTGCCCTTTGCGAACCGGTATAAACCGGATTTTAGAAAAAAATTAATGAATTAAAAAAAATATGTATCAAAGCAAAAAACTGAGAAAATATCAGCCCAAAGAGGGAGGGGAAAAAAAAGTTTAAAAAAAAAGATTTCCGACCGACCGTCCCATGTTTTGGCACCTAAAGGGCAATACAACATCTTTTTTTATAGAATGCAAGAACTAGGAGATCCTACAATGCACACAATGCCTCAAAAATCAGAGTACTTGAGCCCCAAGAAGATAGGAATCATTTCATCGTTCCTCCTGTAAATAATTGAATATGTAGGCTGCTCATACAAAAAAAACTTGCGAAACGCAGAGAAGTCAATACAATCAAGGGTACATAATTTGAGGTGAAATCTCTTCAGTGCGAGCCATGGAAATTTTTTTTACATGCATAGATGTACATGTAGGTGTTTTAAAAAGATAAAAGTGAAAAAGAGAAAATGGAGATAAAAGAAAAGAGGGGAATTGAGAGAAGGATGTAGGGTGATTAAAGAGAGGGGAAAGAGAGGAGAGCGCCAGTGGAAAAGAGAGATAGAGAGAGATAAAATGAGAGTAGGAGGGAGAAGGAGAAAGGGAGAAAGAAAAGAGCAATCAAACACAAAGTTGTCACATACCTGATTGGTGCGCTACCCTCTTCTTCCCTGTGATCGAAGCACCGCCCGAGGTCTCCCCCGATTCCCCTTCCTGGGACGCCCTCTCTAGTCGACGCTCCATCATGAGATAGCGATTGTGGCACATCTGGGCTGGGCCGGGTCGAGAGTTGGCGGGCTTCTTTGGAGTTGACTTTCGTTTAACATCCTACGGAAAGAAACACAAGTCCAATCTAATTTTGGAATTTCTAAAACTTTAATGTCGAGTTGCCAAATCAAAATTCTCTAGTGAGACTGAAAAAATTATGCACATGCTGTCTTTGATTCATTATGGAAAGACTGGAGTAGTGGTCATTTGAATGCAATTTTAAAAGGAAGGTCTTTAGCTGTCATAAACAAAGATCAGGAGAGAAAAAGAAGGGGAAATAAAGAGGAATTGTATACCGGTACATTACAATTTAGCATGTACAGCAGATCAGCAGGATGCTTCATAAACTGCCAAAATGATAAAACCCCAGAAAATGCCATGCCTATCAAAAAAAGTTCTTTGGAATATTAACCCGATACATACATGTAATTTGGAGTATTAACCTACTACATATACTGTACATGTACTAAGCCCGACATGACCAACTAGATATTGCATGTACATGTGTACACTGAAACCACTACTTGCTACTTGCTACTCTCCACCCAGGTGTTAAATGGGTACCCGGTAGGATGCGACCGTCATTGTTTTTGAGCGTCAAGTAACCCCTGGCTGGAATGCTCCCCAGGGAGTGGAGATTGTGCACACAGTGTGTGCGGGCATGCACTGAATCCAATGACCGGGGTAATAGTATATTTGTAAAGCGCTTAGAGACATTTGTATTAAGCGCTATATAAAAGCTAAATATTATTATTATTATCATCTCCAACATGTTAAAGAGCCTATACATCTCACAAAAACTTACTCCAAACTTTGAAGCATGAGCCATCCGCTGTTTGCCTACAGATGATGGAGCTGAATTTGAACCTTTCCTCTCTTCTACTGGCCGTTTCTGAAACTAAGAAGCGAACAAACATAAAAAGAACTTCTAAGAATATGTATTCTCATTACAACATTCTCACACAAAGATATTTTCACATATTTTCCTTATATATCTTATTGATTCACTATTCAACCTTTGTTTATTAATGTAGTTTTACCCATTATCATATCAGGCCTTTATTTTCTTATCTCAATTTAGTTTTTTCAAATCTTTAATCAAAATATCACATTTTCTTCTCGGCTATTTTCTATCATTAATTTTCCTTATAAGATATCTTACAGTAACTTCCTGATATTCATGACTAGTTATGTAACATGGATTCAAAGAATACAAGAAAATCTTACCCTCGTTGCTTGACTGCTTGGTCTTGATGCCTTCGGCTGTACTTCCTGGAAAATGCGATAACACTCATTAGATATGTCCTCTTCTGAAGAACTGTCCTCCATAAACCTTCTCATCTCCGCCATGTGTTCACTTTCATCTTCTCCTTCATTGCCATGGTTACCATTGTCATTACTAGCTCCTCCCATTTCATGACCACCATCATCATCATCATCACTTGATGCAAGACCATTGGGCAGATCTGAACTGTCTTCATCATCAGAGATAGAAACCACATCTGCTTTCGCATGTGACAGATTCTTAACCGGTCGATGCTTTCTACTCTCATGGGAAATGTCTCTCGTTGTGTGACTTGTCCTGACTTTCCCTTGCTCCTGAATGTGGTCTTTCTTCCTGGGCAGGGTGCCTTTGGAAGACTGCTTTTGACCCTGTCCACTGGCTGGAGTATTTTGTGTTACAGAATTCACTAGTTTCTTGGAAGGACCAACCTTAGAAGACTTGACCCTGCTGGTGTTAGGAAGGAAATTCCCAATTGATGATGTCCCTGATACCTCCGCTGAATTGGAGCGAGCTACTTTCCTCTGGCGATCTTCGGTCTTGATGCTGGAAACATCTGCTGATTTATTGGGAAATTTATTTGGAGATTTATGTCTATCCTCCGATATTGATAGAAAGTTTATTTCATCCGAATCACCATCGCTATCATCCCCAAACAAATCCATGTCAATGAGTTTGGTGCTTTCTTTCTTCAATGGCGAAGTAGACAGTTTCCTCAATCGCTTTGGATCATTTGTTTTGGAAGGGGAAGCTGTTCTTTTTTTCTTCACACTATTCTCACTTTCGTTAGCTTGCCTCTTCTTATCAGATGATACTGATCTTTTCCTTGGTACAGCACTAATGACAGAATGTTTTGATTTAGATGATGCTTTTGATCTTGCACCATCACCTTCATCAGAACTTGAGTCATTGGATATGGCAAATATATCAATGTCACATTCTTTGATGGATGACTTCTTTGGCAAAACTTTGGCTGACGGTTTTCCAAGTGACTGGAACAGACTACGATCACTCAAAGGTGTCTTTGGAGTTTCTTGTTTTCCTTGTTGCTTTTCTTTGAGATTGGAATCTTTCCTGTGACTACTTGTTCCCTTTGAAACGTTTTCCAAAGAGTTACTTTCTTCTGTCCTTTTCACACTTGCACTCTTTACTTGGGCAATTCCTTTAAGGTCTTTCATTTTTCTCTTACCCTGCGACTTCATTCCTGTGGATTCTTGACGCTTTTTGAAAAAGTCTGCCAATTGCTCAGCTGATACCTTTGGTTTTGATTTTTCAATGACTTTGTCCTTACCAGAAATGACATTTCCCTTGGTCGCACTCTTTGCTAATTGAATGTTATTATACTTTTCCTTCTTGCTCTCTTTCTTAGCATTATCATCTTTTTCCTGCATGTTCACTTCACTCTTACTTTTAAGCAGTTTCTTGTCGTTTGACACCAATTTTTTAGGATCAGTTTCCTCTCGACATGGCTTTGGTTTGGATGTCATCTTAACTAATTTCCCTGAATCAGTGGTTGCTTTTCCTTTGGACGGGTTTATTGATTTGCTAGATGGAGCTGTTACTTCTTTCTTTTTACTTGATACAATTTTCTTTTCAGCATTGAGTTTTGTCTTGATACTTTTACTTTCCTCAAGACCTTTTTGACTTTTGCCTTCAGACACCTGCTTATCAACATTGATCTTTTTCTCAAATTTCTTTTTCAACTCCAACTTAGCTGTTTCTTTTTCATGATATTGCTCAAGGCTATCCATATCGTAGCCTCCGTCAAGATCATCGTGAACATCTGTTTCCTCAACAATACTTCCTGCTGTTGAATATGCTGGGAGTGCATCTCCTACATTACTGTCTGAAGTAGCATAGCTGTAAGGGTGGTACTCCAAATCTGTTGTAGGTCCATCATCCATGTAAGAATACGAAGCAGTATTGGAATATCCCTTGAAGTCCTTTCCGTTGCTGTCACCATCATCCATCAACTCATCTGATATTCCATAAGTAGGGTATTCATCACCTTTTGAAAGGGGCTCAAAGTTTGCATCAGGTTGAATCCTTCTCAAGGATTCTTCGTCTCCAGGAGATGTCAGTGATGTCTTATTATGTCTTTCATCACTCTTTTCACTTGGTTCCAAGACAGAACTAAATGGGTTGTACTCATCTTCTTCCTCCTTCGATGATTGTTCAGGTCTACATAAGCTCCTGGGAGTTCTTGTTGTCACGGTAACTCCTCCATAAGTATGTGTCTCAATGATCATGTCCTCCTTTTCTCCATCTGAGACAGCTGGCTGTTCTGCCCTTGGATCCTTTTCATCGATGGACAACGGCACTATTTCTTGGTAATTATCAGAACTGGCCTTTACTGACTGACCCTCAAGGTCATCTCCTGCATGAGCATCCATCAATGACATATCATCTCCTGGAATAGTGTCATCATTCACGTCTGCCAAAGCCTCCAGGTCTGCCAATGGGGTTGGGGTGTAAGACGATAGCCCTGCATCTGAAGCAGGCCCAGCATCTTTGATACACTCCTCTTCTTCTTCTGTTAATTCTTCCGTGAAGGCATCTTTAGTAGGCTTCTTGCAGAGGAACAGCGGAGTAGGGACATACTGGATAGGTTTGGTGGCTGGAGTCCTGTCCTTAGGCCTACGATGGGAAGGTAAGCTGCTACTCTCAATGGCAGGTCTGGTTTTAGCCGTCTTCTGTTCTCCAGGAAACTTTGGCTCAGTTGCAGCTTCCACGTTTGGGACTGGAATACAAGTACACGTAAAGAAGAAAAAAGAAGTAAAGAAGAAAAAAGACATATAATGTTCTGGTCATAAAGATTAGAGACATACAGTACCCACACTTAAAGCACCGGACACGTTGCCGGTTATCCAGACAATTTATTTCAAAGAGTGATTTAACAAGTTTACAAGCAATATTTTCATAAATGTTTTTAAGACCTCCATGCATGCATGTTGGACAGTATTATAAAGGTTCAAAATGTATTGCAGTAGGGCCTAAGTGCTATTTGATGCATTTTTCTTTTTAATACACAGTGAAAAAGAAATACTTTATCTTTGTTAAGCATCCTGATGCACCGACCCCACACCATATTTCACTGACAAAATAATGTTCACACGCTAAATTATTAAATACATGTAGGTCTACTGAAACAATTCTTTCAATCATTCTCACAGTAATGAAGTCTAGCAATAGGTTTACGAGTACATGAATATATGCCTTTTAAAAACAAAAAATCTGATTTCATTTGTTGTCTTTCAAAAGCTAAAAGACTGCACTGGATTCGACTTTGTAATTGTAAATTGTTTTATCCTCTACTACTAGACTAGACACTAGAGTCTAGTCTACTTTAATTAGATCTACAAACATTTAAGTTACCTCTGCGAATGTGTCGGAAGTGGCAATATGGCCTTTTGCATCTTCCTTTGTTTTCATCATTCTCTGGGCAGAGGACTCCCCGAAAAAGGCCCGCAGTAGGAAACATCTTGAATGAAGAATCTCCTCGTTCAGTCTTTTTCGACCGGACAATCTGCTAGCTGGCTTGATTTCAAACTTTTCGGTTGGTCGCACTGCAATGGTCACTACGTAAAGTAAATGTAGAAACTAGAATATTGGGGTAGGTTTTCATTTGAACAGGGCCAGGGATGAATGGGACGGGCCCGGCCCGGAACACTCCACGCAAGCGGCCAGCGGGCTGCTTCCTGCTCCGACAGCCGGAGATCCTCCGTCCAGT
The DNA here is from genome assembly GCA_035222895.1 of Strongylocentrotus droebachiensis. Taxonomy (NCBI): domain Eukaryota; kingdom Metazoa; phylum Echinodermata; class Echinoidea; order Camarodonta; family Strongylocentrotidae; genus Strongylocentrotus; species Strongylocentrotus droebachiensis. The sequence goes on from JAVYIG010000016.1 coordinate 1,208,555, forward strand.
AGACGTGGCCTACGCTCCCCTCGGTGAAAGGCCACCACCGGTCGCGGTCCCGGTAAGACAATTCGGAGGAGCGGGATGGGCTACCTTTCAACAGATTTACAGGTTATTTAACATCTTCCTTCTAAACGGAAGCTATGCACGAAGTCTCGGCACTCATTTATGTCGTAATATACAATTGAATCACTTCAATTGAGCCAAATTAACCATTACGACTCTGTTTTACAAACACTCAGGACAAAGCAGTGCATTGCAGCCGATTACGCCATTGGCCTTCAATCTAAATTATCGCCGAAGACGAGATTTCTACTGTCAGAAATGACCGCCTAACGAAATGAAAATAAAGCACTTGTTTGTTATTTCCGTATAAAATCATCACAACATACGAATACATAGACAAAAGAAATATACGGCGGATAGCCCATTTCAGGCGTATTAACAAAATATGCCTGTTCTTCCATGGGGTCCGGATAAAAAGCATTTACATTAAAAAATCTAATATTTTATACAAGCACTGTTGGTTGATTTCCAATCCTTCGCTGCCAACGTACATGAAGTCATGTTATTGATGGGGAGAAATGAAGAAGATTCGGGTTTGAATGTTTTTCTTTCAAATACCGTCTGTATAGGCCTATATCATGAATCAGCATTTTCCCCTGTGGCTCTAGCATACTAGCTAGGACACTTTTGATCCGCAGATTTGCGAGTGAACTGCGGCTCAAAAGTGTCAGGGGCTCACGGCTCACTTGACACCAAATATTATTTACCGTATCAGGACAATTACCCCCTGGACAATCACCATCGGAAAATTACCCCCGGAAAACTACCCCCACGGACTAACCCCCATAAATTTAACCCCACCACCCCCCCCCCCCCCCCCAAGGACATCCAATGAACAATTCCGAGGACAAGGCCCCTCATTAAAGATGAAGCCTACCCTGATGTTGGTTTTAATAAAAGCAGAACTTTTTTTCGAGAGGAGGGGGGGGGGGGTAATGTTTTTATCCTTGGGAGGGCGTGTTTGTCCAATGGGATAATTTTCAGGGGGGTAATTTTCCGGGGGTGGCTATCCTAGCGCGTTGGTTAATTTTCCGAGGGTAATTGTCTCTATTTGGCCGGGGTGATTGCTCAGGGGGGAATTGTCGTCATTTTTAACTGATATATAACCACGCCCAGGTCGAGCCACCCAACACCACCAAGAAGATTGGAGTACTGAATGTCCCTCCTTGTTGACGCTGTGTTTCTATTTTCAAATTCAAATTTTGAATTTAGATCAACCCTATCCTCTGAATTCAATTGGGCCATAGGCATATTCCACGGCACAGTTCAAATGTTTACATTGGGAGTTTCTGTATCCCAAGTAGGGAGGGGGTAGTATAAAGACCTTCTCATTTTTATTTCATTTTTCTACTATACTTCAGTACGATGGGGGCAGTGGCGTATTCTCCCCTGGTAAAAAAAAGGTAAATTTAACCTTTTTTGAAGAAGAAAGAAAGAAGACGGGCCCCTCCACCTGGCTTAAGGGGGAGGTGAGGTGGGTATAAAAACCAACAAAATAGTGCTAATTCCCCCCCCCCGCCCCCTCCCTCTCCTTCCCCCGTTGAGAAGAAAATAGTGCTCTTACCCCCCCCCCCCCCTCCTCCCCCCTCCCCCCGCTTCATTCGCCGTCTGGCTGATTCGGCGTTAAAAATGATTTTCTCACGAATTGGGAAAGGAAAAAACATGGTGCTCCTAAGCCCCCCCCCCCCCCCCCCTCCGCTTATTCGCCGGCTGGCTGAAGTCGCCGCTAATATTTTCTCACGAACTTGGGGCCCCCTATTTTCCCCGGCCCTCCCTCGCCGCCGGCTAGATCCGCCCCTGCGATGGGGGTTGGTGCGTGTACGGATAGGACGTTTAGAACATGGACCTCTTAGTAGGTCCATGCGCTGTTAGTACGTTTGCCTTTCATTTAACAAAAAGATTACGTCAAATCGCACTAATTATTATTAAGAGGGTTTTTTATGATTTTGTTCCGTATAATTATATCATACTTTGAAATATTACCATACATGTAACTGTAATCTTTTTCAAATGATTTTTCAAAAACAACAGTCCGGATAACAATCAGCTGTCCGGACACGCAACTATATAGATAATTTGTATAGAATAAAATAATTTAATGTTGATAATCCTCCGTCACGGCGACATACAAATACTAATTAAAATAACAATTAAAACAAATCAAATAAAAACCCTTGAGAGAGTTTTCAAAAGAACTCAAGAGAACTCTCAAAAGAAGCCTCAATATTTTTTTGTTTTTTTTGTTTAAAGTATTATTTATATATATATATTATTTACAATAAATAGGGTGATCAATAATCTTCCCGATATTTTACCTCTAGATTTACTTTCCGTCGGGAATCCCATCCGACCTCCCAATCCCAGAAACCCTAACAACGCCAATGTTACGCTTTCTTACCCACTCATCCCCCTACCCCCATCTCGAGTCTCCCCCAGGCTCTCACTGCACCGGCCCCTTCGCGGAACCCCCCCCCCCCCCTATCTCTTCCGGTTTTTTCCTCCTATCCGTTCTTTTTAGCCTCTTAGGCGGATTCATCAGACCCAATTTCTCGCGTATCTCGAGATTTTTCTTCGATGAATTAACTGATCGACTGACGACTCAACCACAACAGAGGGTATTTTGTGGTCTTATTTCAGCAAGAAATATGAATTTGACAATGAAAGGCATATCCTTTCGATTACAAGAAGCATGCGAAAGGTATAGTTCTTAGCTTTGTGCATGGGATTTGCGCAGAAAGCAGTCTGGATACCTGAATAATTCGTTTCTATTATCGACTTGTGGAAACCGCTCAGTGAACAGGGAAGAGCCAGAGCGGGAATTGTCTGACTTCTACGCCAGAAGGTGCGGCGTGTGCCCACCAACATCACACCTAGGAGATGTCGCAGAAAATGACAGGCCGCAAAGTGAAAGGTTTTCCATGTTTGACGAACACACGGAAAGCAGTTCGACCGTCTTTCAATGTTACACAAAGGCTACGTATGCGAGAGGTATAACTTCTATTTATGATTTTGTTTGATGAGAAGGAGACTAGAAGAGTTAAACATGTGTAAAAGTTAGATTTAGAAACCCAACTTTGTCATGTTTTTCAAATTGTTTATTGTTAATGTCAAATGAATAATGTTATTGTGAGAGTGGGAATAGAAATTATAGAATTATGATCATGTAACTAAGGTCTAGCTTCAAGGACAGTGGTAATATTCTTAGATTTTTATCATGGATAAAATCTGAAATCTAGATCTATACATTTCTCTAGACTAAACGCCGGAACGCTACTGTGGACAAGTGTAATCAGAAGGCAGATAAATCAAGGGTCTAGTCACTGTCTACATAGTCTCTGTCTACATAGTCTAGATCTTCTGTTAAGTCTCAATTATCCATTCCTTACAAGTTTAATACAGGGTTTGTTTTTATTTTTTCCCAAGGCCAAGCATAATTTTGAGATCAGACTCTTTCTTGTACAAGTATGAACGATGGTTGATCTTTGATTAACATATCATGTATTTGCAAATGATGATTAACTTGGCAAATTTAAAAATTTCATTGACCCCCCAAAAGGCACGCATGTACTTTGTTAAGTTTGTTAAGTGAGGTATTCTTGTACTAGAAAATAGAAGTAGTTTATTTGGGTAGTCTGGCATCTACATGTACATGTACATGTACCCCTCCCTCTCTCTTCTTCTTCTACTGTAGTACTGTGATGATACTCAGTAGGATCCAGGCATAATTAAGTGAGGATGTATGCTAGAGTCCACTCTCTCTCTCTCTCTCTTTCATTCTTTGCCCAATTCTTACTCTTTTATTTTACATCATTTCTCTGTATCTTTTTCCATTTCATGTCAAATTTTGTGGGCTTCTAATTATCAAGCTTATGCTTACTTGCATGTAAATATCCCCTGTACGTGCATGTGACTTTATTCTAGAACTAGTATGAGTCTTCTTTAAACAGGTAATTTCTGAAGTATGTTGTATATGTGCTAACGCAAACTTTGACCTGACTTGTAAACAAGTTTTATTGATTGATGTCATTATGCAGAAGTAATAATGAATGAAATAAAAATTAAAATAGATAACTTTATAATTTATAGATAACTTTATAATTTATAGATAAATGAATACCGGTAGTAGATCTATGTCCTAATAATAGGCTATGCCACATCGTGTATCTGGACACTTGACAAAAATAAAGTCTTCTTTTTTGCCTTTGAATTGGCTATTGGTTAAATTCCTCTGGGATCCTAGGACCTAGAACCAATTCAACAATTTACTCAAATAGCTTCTCCCAATGGACTGTTAAATAATGGAACGACCTGCCTCATTACATTCTAGACGCCCCCAACATAGATATTTTTAAGAGAAGGCTCTGCGACTTTTTCACAAACAACACCAAACGGAAATAATTCCTCCAGGTCAGCCCTCTGACGCGATGCGGGATCCCGCTTTGTCGGAGTAAAATCCAGAACCAGAACCAGATAATTTATTTATGTGAACTCTGTAATTGGTACATAACTTTGCATTAATTTATATTTCCATTTCAGCTGAGGGGATGTTTACAGCCAACCAGACAAACTTACCCGGTATGCAGGTCCCTCTTTGGCAAGATACCAGGGCGTCTTGGCATCCCACTCAAGGCTATCATCGACGATCGCTTTCTAACTGAGGAAGGGTGAGTCAAATAATTTAAAGAAACTTGGTTACATTTTTCAGATGAGAGAAAGTGGTCATAAGGTACAATTAAAGATAATCTGAAAGTTTGAGTGAAAACGGACCATTATTAATGATACAAATTGGGAAAAACTGATCTGATCGATTCCTTAATTGTCCCAACTATTACACTTTAATTACATTTTAGGTGAATGTAAATTGTCACAAAGCAATGAATTGGCTCTTAATACCATTCGAGACATTTAAAGGTAAAGACCAGTAATGGTCATGCGATTGCATTGTGAAAGAAACGTTGTGGAATCGATCAGAAAAGGTCGATCATCTAGCATCTAGCATCTGCAAGGTTCTGGAATCATCAAAATGATAAGAAATTAGGCTCATTCTTCGTAAAGTTACAAGCACTATACACAGAAAGATGTATATGGGACTACCCTTTCTCTCTCACCAGACCATGAGAGAAATAAATTTACCAAATATATGTATTAGTAGGCGGTTTCCCGGCAAATTTGTTATCATCATGTATTAGTCAAAACATATTCTTTCACATGATTGGTAATGAGAGCTTCCATTTCATTTTTTGAAATTGGGGCGTTGCCAATACTGGTCTTTACCTTTAAGTGTTGACAAATTTTTATAAGCCTGTTTTATGTCTTTTTTTCATGGAAAAATGGTTGGGAAATTATTAATGATACAAATTGGGAAAAACTGATCTGATCGATTCCTTAATTGTCCCAACTATTATACTTTAATTACATTTTAGGTGAATGTAAATTGTCACAAAGCAATGAATTGGCTCTTAATACCATTCAAGACATTTAAGTGTTGACAAATTTTTATAAGCCTGTTTTATGTCTTTTTTTCATGGAAAAATGGTTGGGAAAATTCAAAAATGGTTGAGAGAATTTACTGTTAGAGGGTGTTGCACAGGGACGCCTTTAATTGAAGAAAATCATAGATATCTTTGTGGTTTGAGAACTTTTTCAGGATTGTTTGCATGTTAGAGGGTTAGTACAGTAGAAGGGATTTATTAAACGATTAAACGACTTTTGTCATCAACCTTCAACAATGTTACAAAGTCGCTATAAAGAACTAATATGCTTTCAAGGAATTTCCTTTTTGCAACCTTTGTAGTTTTGCAGGTATTACATTGATATCCAAATCCAAAGCCTTTTTTACTTTTTTCTTTCTTTCATTAGTACCTGTACATGAATATATGCAGGAAAAGAGGCATTTCCCCCCCCCCCCCCTCTGTATATATTATAATATGAAGTATGAATCATTTCAGCCCTAACACATTTTTCTGTTTGATTAGACAAGTTCAACTATTTTTTTAGCCTACCGGTATTGCCATCTTCTCTTTGCCATAGCTTCTGCTACTCTGTCATTTTTATATTCATTAGTGACATTGTTCTTGTGCTTTGCAGGCATGTTTTCTTGGGGTTCAGCAAAGATGGTAACTTTGTACTCTCCTACACACTCAATGTGGACACCGATGATCACACAGCATTTCCTGTGTACATCTATCAGCTCCACTGGTGGAGATTCAATCACTACCAAGCCATGGAAAAGGTTTGTGACTCTCCCATCAGACAACTTTATTCAGTCTAGCGAAATGGAGTGGGATATAAAAACATGGCCTTTTAAGGATCACGTAAAGTGGACATGTAATAAAAAAGCAAATAATTACAGTTGGTAGAGGTGATGGGACAAACTATCACTTCCGAGGCGATCTGGACTGAATGTAGCTATCTTTCCGAAGCAAAGCTGAGGAAAGATAGCGTATACATTCAAAACGCTGAGGAAGTGATAGTTTGCCATTGCCTGAAACCAAAAGGTGATTATTTGCTATATATTTCACATCTGAAACAATTTAACTACAGAAAGAAAGTGATGTGTATTCATGATATTCATCTACAAATCTATGTAGATTAATATCTTGCCAAAGGACTTACCAGTAAGTGCATGGGGTTGGGACTTTAAACTGTTAACAATTTGATCCATAGTCCAGCAATATATCTACTAGATGACAACAACTTTATGGCCTTGTGTAGGATCTTACTACCCCCCCCCCCCCCCCCCCTCAGGCAGGCAACATAGTCAAATTACTATATTAAGTGTATGTCTACTGCAGCTTCGATGTAGCTACATTTAGATCCAGGTACATTGTAGGTAAGAAAGTTAAGATTTGATTGAAAAGTAGTCTGATTTGATCATCTTTTTTATATCATAATGAAATAAAGAATTTGAAAAGAATTGAAATAAGAATGTTGTTACCAATATTGTATTGTTTGCCATAAAGTCTTGGACAGATGCAGTAATTCTATTTTTTAAAGTGATTGATCCTTTAAGTACTGACAAACATTGGCATGATTATTACAATTATTTTTTCTGTCAGTGATATGGTCCCCATTCTAACTCTCAACCTCCTTTTTGTAAGGTATCATGTATTTTTACAAAGAATTCTTCTTTGAAATACATGTGTGGTTCTTAGCAAACAATGCTCTTCTTTAATAATCCTTGTATGACCTTGGAGTTTTCTATGATTTCTTTCTTTGTAAGGTTTCTGAAGTCGGACTGTTTGGTGAGGAAGAAATTCAACAAGATCTGTACATCGCCATCTGCAGTTGGCCAAGTGACAGTACTAAAGTTATGGTGTATGGTTGGTAAGTCATGAAGCAGCGCTGTGGGGGGTGGGGAGGGGGGGGGGGGGGCAACAGGGGCAATGGCCTAGGACATTTAGCAGCTCCAGCATTAAAGGTAAAGACCAGTATTGGAAACGCCCCAATTTCAAAAAATTAAATGGAAGCTCCTATTACCAATCATGTGAAAGAATATGTTTTAACTAATACATGATGATAACAATTTTGCCGGGAAACCGCCTACTAATTGATATATTTGGTAAATTAGTTTATCTATTATTATGTGAGAGATAAATGCACATGTTACGCACGTGTGCGTAGTCCCATATACATCTTTCTGTGTACAGTGCTTGTAACTTTATGAAGACTGGGCCAAATTTCTTATCATTTTGATGATTCCAGCACCTTGCAGTACACACCAATACTTATATGCTAGATGATCAATCTTTTCTGATCGATTCCACAACGTTTCTTTCACAATGCAATCGCATGACCATAACTGGCCTTTATCTTTAATAATAAAAATGATAATAATAGTGGGTTCTTGTATAGCGCTCATGTCTGTCAGACTTGACACTCCTGTCACTCCACAAGTATTACCCAGGTTTTAGCATGGCTGCTCTTTCGGCGCTGTAGCATTTTCAGGAATTAAAACCTGCCAGGTTCCCGTTTACCTCACGAGGGTCGAGTGAGGCAAATGAAGGTAAATGTATTGCCGAAAGACATTAGTGATGTAGCAGGCATGCGAACCCTGTACCTTGTGGCTCACAGTCAGGACACCTATCCACTAGACATGCTCCAGGGTTTTTCAGCTCCCGTCAAACTTTGTGCTTGTTATATTGTTTCATGTTGATTTGACAATTAAAATGATACCAAAATGATAATGCATTGTAGTCCTATTTTACCTCTCAGTCTCATTCCCAATTTTGTCTACTCCAGTTCTACCTCGTCAAAGCCACTTTTAGATGAGGAAAAGCAGCTATGTTATGTAACCATTACAGCAGTGCCCTCTACGGAGCCATGTCCCAACTGCCTTCACCTCAAGTACACATCCGACATGGCCACAGGTTTCTCCTCAGGTAATGTTAATTTTAATGCCATTAAGCCTTTACTAGCATCACACATGTTAGCCACTAAAACTTTCAAATGTCCAGAATGACTTCATCGGAAAGAAGGCTTCCAATAAAGCACAGATGCGAGAAGCTTTTGGATGGCTGAATAAACACTAAACATACATTATTAGAAGGAATAGCTTACTGGCTGGACATTAATGAATTTGCACAGTAAACTCAGGATTTCGTTTCAAGTCATAAGGGGGCAATTCAAGGGCTTTCAATATCTGCAAGATTTTGTGGTACATGTGATATTACTTATTTGCTTTATAATGCCTGTTCCTGATAATGTTTTACTACAGGTTTCAACCCAGGTTGGTTGCCTCCAGAATTCCAGGAGGAGCTACCTACTCCTGCAGCACCTACGTGTTTGAAGCATGGCTTCGCGGTCCACACCAAGTATGAACTTGCCCCACCCTTTCCGTCCTTCTCCCCGAAACACAGCCTTTCTAAGGACGGGGTCACAGTACTCAACACAGGTTACTCCATCATAGCCCTCGCTGTCAGCTTGGGCAAAGGATCACCTTGCAGCAGCCTCTACTCTCCAGGCAACAGCTCGGCCAGGTCCTTCGCGACGCGTGCTTCCGATGTCGGCTCGATGCGCGGCGGGGGCAGCCGCTGCAGGGACTGGTTGCACTCCTCCTCTACCAATTCTCAGGGATTTGCTCCAGTAGACGAGCGCAACAGCTCGGACAGGAGACACGACATCAGTACAGTGCCTATTTATTCGCCGTCTTCCACCGCCATTAACGACTTCTGCAACTTTGGTATCAATGAGGAGAGCTCTAACTCTGAAGACCTTCTCCTGGGCATACGTCTTGCGAGTGGTCTTCAGGCTCCTCGAAGCTCATCACCTTCAGTCATCAGTTCAAGAGACTTTCTGGACATCCTCGATGAGGAGGAATTTGAAGGAGCAGACCTCTGTGAGTTTGCAAAACAAACCAAAGTACTTCAAGGACATTCAGGAAAAAGCCCGTTCAGTCCTTCCTCTCAGGAACCTAACGCAAGAACAGTAGACCTCTCGGCTACACAAGAAACGGACTGTGACAGTACATCATCGGCCGATGTCGACACCACCGACGGCAGCAGACTACCAAAGACCACTGTGCCACACAAGGATGGCACACATTCCAAAGTTTCAGACTCTTGCAGTGTACGGTTATCCGTTGCGCCGTGCGCATCTAACAGAACTCTTGTGGCTTCACCTGATCAAGAAGCCGCCTCTACTTCATCTGAAAAGCTTGTCTCTCCTAGTGACCATACCAAAACTGTGCAATCCAAGAGTGCTTCTAATCCTTCAGAGATTTGCATCACCTTAACCTCATCCTCTACGACGGCAATCCCGAAGATGGGCAATCCCAACCCTTTGCAGGGAAGTCCTAGGCATGTCCCTCACTCCTGCACCTTGGACCCAGAATCAAGGTACTTCTACATTTTGGTAGTTATTGGCACATGTGTACCCATTACCTGCTCATGTAATAAGTCTGAAGAAAGGTTCTGAAAGCAATTTCTGAAAATTATTTTGTGCAGTTTCAGAAATATCCAGTGTAGAGGCACATTTTGGTTATCTGATGTGAAATTAGTAGTTTAAAGATGAAGTTGAGTTCTGGTCATGCGATTGCATTGTGAAAGAAACGGTGTGGAACCGACCAGAAAAGGTTGATCATCTAGCATATAAGAATTTGTGTGTATTGCAAGGTTCTGGAATCATCAAAATGATAAGAAATTTGGCCAAGTCTTGGTAAAGTTACAAACACTGTACACAGAAAGATGTGTATGGGACTACACGAACACGTGGCGTAAAAAGCCGGCCCCCCCGATTTTTACGATGTTACATGCATATTTAGAATATGAAGGCATTTGAAGAGCCATGCTTTTCAGGGTACATGTCTTATCTGATGTTCTTCCACACTTGCATAATAAGAATGAGTAATGCTCACAAATTATTTTTCACCTCTTCCCAGAACTCAACCTTCTCTTTAAGAAATGGATTCTGTTGTAAACTAGAGAAAAGAGGGAAAGAAAATTATCCTTAAAAATACAAAGCAACACTCAGAAAATGATAATCATGATTTGTATTTCAACATTCAGTCCTGTCATGAAACATTCAGCATCAGAAAGACATACAGAATATGTCAGATGCAATTGTCTGGACAACAATTTGTCGGTCACTTACTGCCTGAAGATTCTTACTTGTTTTGCGACACTGATTAGATACCCACCATATCATCTCAAGAACCCAAAAGGGGAACATAAGTTTTGTTATAAAACTTGTTAGTCATAACAAGTTACAATAGTTGATACAAACTACGAAAGTTGTTGCATTTGATTGACTGTGAGTAAAGTCGTAGGATTGTGACAGTAATACCTTCCTTGAAACATGAACCTCATTTGATTTGACTAATTTATTCTCTGAATTCACAATAAAAAACATGATATATAAATACAGAACATTTACAACATAATATAAATAGATATTTAGAACAAACATAATATACAATGTAAAAAAGAAAAAAGAAGAAGACAATAATGAAGTCGGAAGGACACCCAGTTCAGTCAAGTCATGGAGACAAGACTGTTCTTCCATGGGGTCCAAGATGATTGTTATAATATTCAATATATATCATGTAGTGAGGAACACGTGACTAGAAAAAATAATTACATCCTTGATAGAGCAACGTCGATCTGGCGCTGCTCAGTGGCTGCCGGACTCACAATCAATTGGGCAAAAAGAATTTCCGTTTCGGTTTTACTTAATAAAATTTGGAGTGGACTTTAAAAGATTATTATTATTATTATTATCTTTTCTTCAACAGGTATCATCACCAGATTGCAGAGAGTAGCTCCAAGCACATGGCAGGTTTGTACGATGCACATCCAGGATCCCATGGGCTCTCACCACGTAGTCTAGAGAGTGAGGACTTCAGCCCTTCGACTAGCAACTGCCCTACACCAAGCCGATGGAGCCAAAACCCTGTTTGTCGGTAAGACTCGGGGATTGCTCCATTTTTTCTAGTATTTAAAAAAAAATAAGGTATTTGAATGTAATCCAATGTAGTGGGTTTTCTTGGGCATTCTGTATTAATTTCAATGTTTTGCTCTGATCTGAATTCAGTTACACATTCATTTATAAATTATGTTGACCTTATCTTTATATTTTGTTTCATGTATGCACCAGCCAATGTGGAGAGCCCTAGACGGATTTTTTTTTAGGTGATCCTCAGGCATTGGCTGGTGCTAAATATCATTATGTTTATGTTATATCATTTTGTAAACCTTGTGATGTTTTGTATGTTATCATCTTGCCTGGAAATAAAATAAATACAAATAAATAAATCATTATTCATGCCATAGGAAGAAGAATGGTTATGAACTAAAATTGTACATTCAGTCTTGTCAAAAGGAAAGGGGACTAAACATTCCTTGTTGCCCAGGTAATAAAACATATTAAGAAATTGATCGCAAATCCTGATATTGAAGTCTCATCCCCCTCCCCCCAATAAAATCACCCCAGCCCATTTCAGTAAAGTTTGTTGTATATTGTACTGATAATAATTTATTGAATACTATTGATATTTGGTTGCAGAGCTCCATAGATTTGATACATTAATTTTGTTTACAATAAAATTTTAACCTGTTGGAGTACAAAGCGATTTTCCATGACACGCAAGTTGTATAGTTCTGATCCCGAACTATGTATTCAATAGGTTAAAGGTAAAGACTAGTATTGGTAACGCCCCAATTTCAAAAAATGAAATGGAAGCTCTCATTACCAATCATGTGAAAGAATATGTTTTGATGACTAATTACATGGTGATAAAAAATTTGCCGGGAAACCGCCTACTAATTCATATATTTGGTAAATTTGTTTCTCTCATGGTCCTGTGAGAGATATAGATCCATATACATCTTTCTGTGTATAGTGCTTGTAACTTTACGAAGAATGGGCCAAATTTCTTATCATTTTGATGATTCCAGAACCTTGCAGATGCTAGATGCTAGATGATCAACCTTTTCTGATCGATTCCACAACGTTTCTTTCACAATTCAATCGCATGACCATAACTGGTCTTTACCTTTAACTTTATTCCTCGGAGGGCATAGATAGTTTTGAAGTTACATCTATGTTTATTTGATTAGAAGTACTTATCATTCATTTTGTCTTTCGGGGCCCAGAAGGGTACTAGATCGCATCATTTTGCGCAGAGTTAATGCCGTTCAAGTTTAAGAACACATTGATGATTTTATTTGTTCAAAGATTTGTTATCTTTCATCAAATGCTTTAGCACTTAAACTTTTTTATTTTTTTTAAATGTAAAAAAGTTACATGATACTGTATTATTTGATTGTATTTATGTAAATACAAAACAAACAAGTTTTACATTCATATGTATTAACAAACTAAAAAGAAAAATCTTGCCAAAGAAAGAAACTAGGCTCGACTAGCACTTGTGCTAACTTCTAGTTCCCATTAACAACTTCACCTAAATATTAGTAATACACATATTTAGGTGTATATCTTTTGTTCATTTAATAGTATGCAGAGCTATGTCTAAATATCGTTTTAAAACCATTACTGTTCAATCAAGGTTACTCTTACATGTATGTTATACATGTATCAGTATTATTCTTTGCCTTGCATGATTGTTCATAATATGATATACTGTCATTATTGTGATGTGTTGTTGTTAATTAATTCAAATTCAAATTCAAATTCAAATTCAAATTCAAATTCTAGCTCTAAACAGATAACATTCTGATCTCTGACTTGCTCTTCCATTGTGGTACAGGCACAGCCGCCTGCCCTGTGACAACTGGAGCTCCTGCAGCTCCATCTCCTTCCATCGCCTCAACGAGGTCAACGACAAGGACGAGATCGGAAGCGAGATTGACCACACCTGCCCGTACCACCATGGTATCTTTGACCACTACTCCCAGGTCAGCGGCCGCAGCACCATCAGAGAATGCACCTGCAAGCTCCAGAGGTTCACCTACTCTGTCCGTCGCTACATGGAGCGGTTGTTCCCTATAGAGGAACCGATAGAAAGTGATAGTAAGTTAGAAATGAAAAACATGTTTTACACATAGATGCTGTAGCGTTTTCACAATTATGTTGCTTACAATTTGCATTGCTATACCAATACTTTTATTGCCAAAACTATGGAAATGTATTGTAATGGTACAGCTTCATTGATTATTTCCAATGCACTTTGAAAAAGCTGTGATAAGCACTAACGAAAAATTGTTGTCATTATTTTGTAATCCACTTCATGAGTTTGAAGAGAAGTGGATTTTCTCAGGCATTCCGTATAAATTACATTGTTTTGCTCTGATCTGTATTGAGGAGGTTTAGTATTCATTGTCAATATCATCTCAATAGATGAATAGTTATTATTAATAAAATGTTTTGGAATGAAACTTGCCGCTATTGAAATTTAGTGATTTGTCTACCAACCCCCCTACTTGATATGTAAGGAGAAGGCTTATGCTGTGTGATACACACCTTTTAGAGGAGGCGTGGTAGCTCAGTCGGTAGAGCAGTGGTCTCGTAATCCGGTGACCCGGGTTCGAAACCAAGGCGATGCACTAGTGCCCTTTGGTAAGGCATTACTCCTCATTACCAGGTCCCTCAGAGAGGACCTAAAGCCGTCAGCCGCCTGGTTGCTTACTTGCAAGCATTTATGCTTTCTTAGCAGTCAGGTAAAATAACCACCACCACATTTTCTGGGAGACAAAATAATAGTACAGTAACTGGTTAATGGTGTTTGTGTGTATGTCCTAAAATGCTCTGATATAACAATGTCATCGTAAGTTATGATAATGAATGTCTCTGTTATGTGTTCTTTTCTTGTGACAGGCTTTGAATACCATAGTATGCTACCATTGACCGTGGTTGGGTCCAACAACATGAGAATGTTACCGGCCAATAGAAGTCTTCCTCAAGAAGTAAGTTAATTACTATGTTGTTGATGATGATGATGATGATGATGATGATGATGATGATGATGATGATGATGATGATGAAGATGATGGTGATGATGATGATGATGATGGTGATGATGGTGATGATGATGATGATGAAGATGATGATGATGATGATGATGATGGTGATGATGATGATGATGATGGTGATGATGATGAAGATGATGATGATGATGATGATGATGATGATGGTGATGATGGTGATGGTGATGATGATGATGATGAAGATGATGATGATGATGATGATGATGAAGAAGATGATGATGATGATGATGATGATGGTGGTGCAGGTGGTGATGGTGAGGATGATGATTGTTTGCTATTTTATTGCAATGTGTACTTTTCTATGTTGAGGTCAACACCATGATAAAGATTTAGAACTTGAAACTTTTCACATCAATCAGAAAGTGACAAAGACCTGCATGCTTCATATTTTAAAAACTTGTTTTGTTTTCTCCTCAGGGTCCATTCGTAGAGGTAAAGCAGCTGACAATGGATGCTGAGCATTACATGTGTGAAGCGATCCGTACAGTAGCGCCGTGGGGCCGACGGTACATCGCATTCACAGATTATGATATGCAAGTACTAGATGTAAGTAAGATCTAGGGCTGACCAGATGTTAGTTATAGTCACATAATCCTTTCATGTGCTATAGTATCCTTCTTTGCATGCCATTCATTGAATGATTACATTTTATTTAAGGTTTTTAATTTTATTTGCAATAATTTGTAAACTCACAGGAATTGGAGACCGCTCACTACCAAAATCATTCAATATTGTCTAAACTAAAAAATAAATTTACTTGCATGTTTTTTAATTATCAGAGTGTCACTCCTGTCTATGCTATGACAACTGTAGCGTTAAAACTTTAATCACACATCTTTTAGTGTTCTTCAAGTTTTCTCTAATAGATTTAATAAAGGTTGCTTAGCTATCTATGGTTGAAAGCTGCAGTTTTAAAGGGATCCGGTAACTTTGTCTCAGATTCTGAAACAAAATCAGATTTAACATTGTTAAACAATGCCTTTAAGAGCTAAAACGAACATCATGGACATTCTTTGAGTGCTCTTCAAGTTTATTTTATTGAAATCAAAGTTATCATTTTAGGTGTCTGAGAAAGTGTCTTTTAACATAGGCAAAGACCGAAGCTTTTCATTAATCTAATGATATTTGTTCCTCGATATAATGAGTAGGCTTCTCATCCACCTTAACATCTCCAGGTGTGTGCTGATTCCTGCAACGTTGTCGTGATGATCAAGTGCCTTGTGCGTGCCTGGCCCGAGCCCAAGAAACCCAAAGATGTCTTTGAGTTTGAAGATGACCCCGCAAAGTGAGTAAATCATCTTTGCTCTCTCATATTCACCAGTCATCATCAGTAAAGATGATGTACAAGATTTAGATCAAAAGCAGCTGTTGGGAGCTTTAGGCCTTGCTGTTGTTACGAAGCACCGTACATGAAGTAGCCATTCAAATGAAGTTGATTTTGTAAACAAGCTTCCCAAACAAGGTCGCTGCAAGCTTATGGATAATCTGGCACTGAAAGATCACATACACATACTTTAGACAAGGTGTAGTTGACCTGTGTTAACATGTAGCATAGTTTTTTGTTCTGTTATACATGAAATAATGGAATGATATCAACTGCAGGGATGCCAGTATTCAGGATTTTGCTTGATTTAACTTTTATTTTCTATGAATTTTGTTTCCACAGTGACACTCCACAGATGTACCAAACTGGATTCAAGTTTGCATGGAATCTCAAAACAGGTATGGTTATCTTTTCATCAAAAATATATTTTATTATAGTACCGTGCACTTGCTCGCATAGGGAAGTACCTACACTTGAAGGACATTAGTAGTACTAGTAGTAGTAGACTTTATTGGATAACTTGTTTAGCACAGGGCTAATCTGCCACTAGGTCCATTAAAGATAAAGATCAGTTCTGGTCATGCGATTGCATTGTGAAAGAAACGTTGTGGAATCGATCAGAAAAGGTTGATCATCTAGCATATAAGTAATGGTGTGTACTGCAAGGTTCTGGAATCATCAAAATGATAACAAATTTGGCACAGTCTTGGTAAAGTTACAAGCACCGTACACAGAAAGATGTATATGGGAGTATGCACACGTGCATTATATCTATCAGGTCCAAATAGATATACTGATTTACCAAATATATCAATAAGTAGGCGGCTTCTCGGCATAATTTGTATTATCACGTATTAGTCAAAACATATTCTTTCACATGATTGGTAATAAGAGCTTCCATTTCTTTTCTTTTTTTCCAAAACTGGTCTTTACCTTTAACAATTATATACCACATTTTTTGCATTTTAACCACTAATTACCACCAACTCTTTTAGTTCAGTACCAGACTTTTAAAGTAGAGTCCTTGCAGGAGTTTGACCAAGCTCAGCTTTGCACGGTGTGCTGTCCTTGCAGGGCACTCTGGCAGAGAATAGGGAGGAGATGTACCATTACATACCATCATGTATGAATGAATGGTGAGGGTTATTTTACCTGAGTGCTAAGAAAGCATAAATGCTTGGAAGTAAGCAACCAGACGGCCGACGGCTTTAGGTCCTCTCCGAGGGACCTGTTAATGAGGATGAATGCCTTACCAAAGGGCACTAGCGCATCGCCTTGGTTTCGATCCCGGGTCACCGGATTACAAGACCACTGCTCTACTGACTGAGCTATTGCGCCTCCTCATGTTGTGATTTTATTTACCCTCATTTGTTACTCTTCCTCATTACCTCCGTCTGTTTAGGTAAGTACAAGACGTTTGAGGTGGAGTCTCTGCAGGAGTTTGACCAAGCTCAGCTGTTGAAGGTGTGGAATCCTGGCAGAGCTCTTTGTCAAAGGATACAGAGGAGATGGGCCATCCCTCAAGCCCACACCAAGGGCGTACACGTACTCACCAATGAGGCGGTCTTCAAGAGTAAGTCCAACCTCACTGTAATACCCCTTTCATATTTGAGATGTAGAAGTGTATTGCATCTCCAGTGGGCGTTTCACAAAGATTCTAAGTCGAACTTAACTCTAAGTTGGACCTAAACATTATGGAGAGCCGTTTGTAGCCTTAAAAAGAAAATATATTCATAAGCAAAAATCAAGTATTTTAGACTTTTCATAAATTTCAAATCAAGAACATGAAATCTCCTTGATAATAGAAAATATGAGTGATTTGAATCAACATTTTTTATGCCCTTTAAAATAAATTTCAGAAATATTTTCAAAGATGCTTACAGCTTTCCATAATTTGTAAGTCCAACTTAGAGATAAGTTCAACTAAGGATCTTTGTGAAACACCCCCCAGACTTAGTTCGGATCCAGTGCTAAGATGAACGGTATCGGCATCTGTTCAATCTGCTCTGTATGTACAATACTGGGCCCTGTTTCATAACACTTGCTGTCAATAACAAGTTACAATAACTATTATAAGCTACTGAAGTCATGGCATTTGATTGGCTGAGAGCAAATTTGCCATGGAATTTTAGCATTTGTTATTGATAACAAGTTTTATGAAACAGGGCCCAGGAGCCCGTTTCACAAAGCCTTTTTCAATGACAAATGACAAAAATCAGTGACAAATCTGCTGATAACCAATCAGAAGCAAGGATTTCGGTAGCTTATAACAAAAACTATCTTTTGTCATTGGTGACAAGTTCTGTGAAACAGGGCCCAGGTCTTGCTATGAGAGGAAGTTTAAGTTCAGACCGGAAGAGGATGAACTCTATCTGCACTACTTGATGCGGATCAAGAAATGGTTTGCTGTATGTTTAACCACTTGAGCGTCAAGTAATGCTCTGAATCCAATGACCGGGGTAATAGTATATCTGTAAAGCGCTTAGAGACATTGTATTCAGCGCTATATAAGCGGAATTTTATTATATTATTATTATGTTTTACAACAAGAGGGTGGGAAAAAAATAAAACAGCGTAGGATCGTTAGGCAAGCCATGAACAAAAATGTGCATAGCCGATGGGATTCACTCTAGGTGCTTTAAATCTGCAAGGTAGCTTTAGTTTAGGTGTGTATTGAGTGGATCAGAGCTCTTGATCGGGACTTATTCCAGACAGTCTAACCCTGCCCCACCCCCCCCCCCCCCCCCCACTCAGTGTTATTTAGGGTACGCATATGCGTGTTCCCAGCCAACCCCTCTTTTCAGCAAAAGTCTGGTGTGTAAAGTCAATACGGGTCGACCTTTTTCTTTTGTTATACAAGCCTTTTTCAGCACCCCCCCCCCCCCCCCTTTCAGCAAAAGTCCGGTGTGTAGAGTCAATACGGGTAGACCTTTTTCTTTTGTTACGAGCCGGAGAGTTTGGGAACACGCATGGTATCCCTCAGTTCATGGAGTGGGGGGGTGGGGGGGCCGGGAGTCTAACAACACAGTGTAATTATATGTCAGTGTATACATTCAAAGGGTGTAGCAGGAGAAGCTGAATCCTATGTTCTCTCTTCCTTATCTCATGTCGTCAGTGTATTATATATTTGGAATGTTGAATAAATTATAAAAACAATAATATTCAAGAATAACTTTGGATGAAGACATACTGAATGGAAGTGTTTTGTCCTGCTCTCTTCAGGCTAATACACAAATAGTAAAAGAGAACTAAAATCAAATAATATAAACGGAAAGAAAAAAGAAAAAGTTCATAATTTTTTTTTCCAATCTTTTTTTAATGCTGGGCTTTTCTTGCATGTTGTTTTTATTAATACAAGATTGCAAGCTTCGGGAGGTATCTATTCAAAGCCATTCTTTGATTGGTTTGTTACTGGTCATCTCTGTGAATAAACATTTACAGTTAATTAGTACATTTTTAGTTCACTTCTGAAGTCAGGTACAGTCTTATTGGAGAAATATCATGTTAATGCATTTATTTTTCTTTCTTTTAAATGCATACAGCTAAACTGTATCTTTAATGAAAATCGTTTCTTGTCTTGTTTTGTAGATCGTTCTCTGACCAAGCTCCTAGATCCTCTGCATTATGTTGCTATTGTGCTGACCTGACGTGATTCCGTGCTTCAGGCGTCCTCTGCCGTGCTTTTGGAGAGTTCTAAGAGAACATGCTGGAGGATCTTCAGGAGTTTTGATGAGTGGTGAGGGGGGTCTTGCAAGCCCAGGACATATTTAGGAGGATCTTCAGGATATTCCAAGGAAAGTCTTCAGATTCTCTGGGGGGCGTTTCACAAAACTTGTCATCAGTGACAAATGACAGTTGTTATAAGCTACTGAAATCCTTGCTTCTGATGGGTTATCAGCAGATTTGTCACTGATTTAGATCATTTGTCATTGAAAAAAGGCTTTGTGAAACGGTTCCCAGTAGCCATATGAGCATTAAAGCACTCAACACTGCATTCTTACTTGAGTGTGTGGACAAACCAATGTCAGGAAGCAATCCCTTTAGCATCCATTTAGAATGCTGCCTCATGGTAGTCAGGAGTCCAGTTTGGGGACACATTAGTCAAAGCTGTAAAGGTCACTGAACCTGGCCGTCATTAGAAATAAAATTCTGTTTTCTGCAATGAATCGCAAATCTATTGTTAAGGTCAAGCAGCTGTGTTTTACTAAGGTGTACTCTACAATAAAATGAGTGTCGTGTGAGAACGATAAAGAATACCATTCAGACATTTCAATTATGCATAACCCCGAACATGTCTTTGAGCCTATGCGTTTGTTTGATTAGGCAACTGAATTTGCAGTGTTTTCTTTTCTTTTCTTTTCTTTTTGATTATGAGCAATTTCAATCTTGGATCATCTGCATGAAATTTTGAGCATGGAAATCTTCTATTCTGAAATTCTACATAACTAAATTTTGTGTTAATTTTTTTTCTTCGAAGCAGACATGCTGTGGCTGTAAATGTAAATGTAGATGTGTCTATTACTACGGTAATCTCATATATATTGATGGTCCTTATTTTTACTTGTTGCCCCAAGGCAAGGGAATAAAGGTTACATTACATAATTTCACCTGATAATTATACATATTCATTTAAAGACCGCCTGTACTAGTTTGGCTAGGGGGGATTAGACCTTCCTGCAAGGTCACTAATAGGTGGTTATCTCATAAAATCAGCTCTCAATTAACATAAGAAAAAGAGGATTATGGGGGACCAACAGTCACCGATTAGGCATTGTTTGCTATATAGAGGGCGCAGGTAGCTATAAGTAGTACAGTGGGGCTTTAAATGTATATTACTTGACGTTTACATGTACAAGTCAAGATAATTTTAACATTGACAAGATACTTGTATATCAAAGTCAGCCCCACTGTAGTTCTGTGCTTGATGCCTACTAGTGGCAAAGTGTTGCTATATGAAACTGGAAAAAAAGGATTTATGAATACAGGTTGAACTTGGATGAATAATATTATTTGAATTTGCTAATGTCCTATCTTAGAATCAGAAAAGTAATTGTATTCATATTTGTCCATGTAAGATTGCTTTTGAAAGCAACAAGATTTGACACTTGTTTAAAATCGTTTGAATTTGAATGATTTGATTTAAGTTATATAAATATATAGTTATTTATTAACACTTCTTTTGCTATATCCTTGCACAATTTTGTTACACCATTAGTATTGGGTGAGTTCATACTTCATACTAACTTATTCTGGCTCGAATAGATTGATCTCTGATTTCCAAGAGAGCCATTGCCATACATCCCTACTGCACATTAGACCACAGCCCTTGGTTTCTCTGTTTGTGAGTGGTCCGGTTGGAAGCAGGGTTCTATTATTCCACCATTTTAAGATTTGTGGGGCATATAAAGAGTTGATCTAAGTCTGTTTGTTTCTGTATTTATGGTGTACAGTTAAAGTCTAAATCATTCATACCCCTACCAAGTTTTGTGATTTATTTATTTTTAAAGTGTGAAATATTGATTAAAACATCCAACAAAGGCCCTAAATAAACCCCAAAACATTTTACAAGGAGTATGAATAACTGTTTGTAAGAAGATACATTACCATGTGGCTTTTTAATAATAATTTTTTTAACAAAAATTAATTTTGTTTCGCTAACTATGGTATTCCACCTGCTGAGAGCTTGCAGAGCTTTAATGGATAATTGAGTTCTGTTTTCAGACCACAAATGCCTTCAAAGTGCAAGCCTGCAAGGTTATTGTAAAAGGCGCTATTTCTTTTTTTCAACGGCTTTTTCAAATTATCTAATATTTGTGGTGGTATACAAGTATTAGAAATTGTTATATTTATGAATACTTCAGCCGTCTCTGAACCGATTTTGATCAAACAAAGATGATTTTGTCATTTAAATTGTATTTTCTTTCAAATTACACACTCAGTTTTTCATTATCTCACAGAAAAATTATTTTGTGTAGCGCCCTCTGCAACAGAACTCAACTATCCCTTTAACTCTATGTGAGGCACAAGCCACTGACTTGGACATCATCTTTGAATGGTGTGAACAATACAGTGACATATGATGTATTCCAAATGTGATTTTTATGGGCAACTTATACAATAGAGTATTGAAATCGCCTTGAGGTGATTTCTTGTTATTTGGAAGTCTTTGTGAATCTTATGCTGCTTGATGAGGCCAGTAAAAGTATTCTGTTAGATAAGTCATGTTGTAAGATAAAGAGGTAACATGTCAGAGTGTGAAATTTATACACAGTGCTGAATTTAACATCTTTGTATAGTTTCAATATTACGTGAATATTGTAGAATGAATGTTACATTTTTTTAATAGTGATTACTTGGTAATTAATTTTCCTCTATGCTAGGTGCATATTTCCTGTCTTACGATTTTAGCCAATGATCACAAGGAAAATAAGATATTTTGGAGTAGTATACAAATAATAAAACACAGCAGTGAGGGCATTAGTAAGAATCACCCACAATAACATGCTTGAGGCGATAGCCGAGGATGTTTGGACTGTTTTTAAGGTACCGAGTGTGGGTAGTTTTACTAATGCCCAACGTTAAATGGAGGCCCTGTGTAGAGAACAGTCACTACCTTTGCACGTTAAGAACCCACTGCACTATTCGTATAAGAGTAGGGGGAAACCCCGGTGTAGTGGTCCACCTGCACACACCTCAGTATAGTACGATAATACTCTGTAAAGAGGTATGTAAGAAGAAGAAAACTATTTGTATTATTTTTTTTATAAGATTATATTTTATTTGTTTTATAAAATGATGTTTTATAACATGATTTTGATAATGACCGGTCATTATCCAAATTACATGTCGGGCAAAATAAATGCCTGGTCATGTGTACGCTTTCAACCAATCATTTGATTAGGATCCACATCATCATCTTATAATATGGACTATCTTACCTACCTTGGATACAAACATTAATTTCAACACACTCTCAAAGACTTTCAAGAGATCTATTTGAGGACAATTTTAATATGCTATTGTATTGCCTACAGAAATCATGTTGGGATTATGTAATATGTAATTGTATTGTTTGCACATGTCACTAGGTGACACACAAGGCTATTGAAATTGCCTCAGGTTGCATTTTAGAAAGTCTTACAATTGTGTCATGTATGCTAGGAATAAAGGTGTTGTACAACATTTCCAGTCAATGACTTCAATGAGAAAATGAAATATGTAGTGATGTAAATCTGATAATAATGCACTGAGTTCAATTCTTGTATCTTTCACACATAGCATGATGTCATCTGTCTAGAGGCACAAGGGTATTAGCTCATATACTAAACACAGAGTCAACAGGCTTGCGGCTTCACACATATAGTTTGTGCTCAAGTCACAGCACCAGGGCATCAATACCCAATGGCATTTAATATGTTTTTATTACAAGTCTTGTCATATTCATAGGCTGGTGGATTGCTCTCGGCAATTTGCCGTACAATATGGTTTCCAAAAAGGAAATGAAGATATCAATGAAAATTGATATATCATATCACAAATGGTAATGCAAATATAGTTGAAAATTGATAATTTTATTCACACTGATATCAAAACTATTAGTGAAAGTGAATATTTTGTATGACAATTTGTAATATTGATTGTCTTTTAAAGAGTCGGAAGGATATTAATTTGTCATATGTGTTTGAGTTTTGTGATATATAGCTTGTGAGTTAATGCCCTTCTCGCTCTCAACAGAATACCCTCCAGTGTGATGTAAAGAAGGAGAACGTGAGCAAGTAATCTTATGAAATTAAATTCTTATTGTCTGTCGTTTGCAGAAAAAAGTGTTGTTTTGAATATCCCTGATGTTGATGTTTTTGAAAATAAAGTTATTCACTTGATATTCACCCATATATTTAGTTTCTAATGTCTTTTTTATATGGTGCTGTGCTCCTTGTATTAGCTAGTGTTGTTCATTGTAATTGATTGTAGCATGGGTGGAAGTGGTGATGCTAGATGTGTACTCACTGATAAGATATTATAACTTACGGAAGGCTTTAAATAAAGGTATGAAATGAACCCTTTCGGACTCGATATTGCACCCCTAAATCATGACTGTATTCAGGATTGTCCGAAAGAAGATGGGTTTGCGCTGTGAACATTATTTCGCGAATCCTTCATACCTTCCCAGACTCGCTTAGTGGGACAGCGGATAAGATAGAGCGAAACCGAAATCGACATATCTTCTTCCCATTGGGTTTTCCCAGGCCTTTTCTCCCCCTTCCCCCTGTCCCCTCTCCCTTTTTTTGTTCTAAGGAGGGGAGAGCAACCGTTCGGGCCTCGTGGATACGCCTTTGCCTATTTTGCTGTTAAAAGTTTGTCTTGTTCAATTGCCGTGACGGGGAACAAACGCGTCACCTTTCTTTCTCAAGTGAAGTGTTTATTCAAACCACTCTACATATAAGCGAGTTCGTAAATAGCTCTGGAATGCATGACCCCCAAATATCCACAGATCTTAGACACGATGGATACTTCCCACCTGTGCATTTTAAAATAATCACTGCCAAAGTGATGGTGGTGCTTCATGAATACATTATGTTTGCCTCTTGAGAAGAATACTTCCACCTGTGTTTCAGATAAATGTACCGTTGGTGCATAAATAAATACTGATTACATAACTTTCATTAGCACAATCCGAGTATTCGTCTCAATGGTTTTAAAATTTGGGTACGAATGACCTTTATCTGCCCATGCGCAAATCCTAATTACGAACTCGCTTATTTGGATACGATGATGTAATTCATTCAAAAGATATTCCTGAATGTCACCTGAATCAGGGAGATGTGAATTCCCTGCACGAAACGTTCTTCCCGTCCATGCAATCTTAGTGATTCTATACGATTTTTATATTTTAACAGCTTTTCATTTCCCACCTTTCTTGCAACACATAACTAGAAAACCGAGAAAATTTACTCTCATTTAAATCCCCACTGTACTACTTGTAGCTATACTTGCTCCCTCTATATAGAAAACAATGCCTAAGTCGGTGACCATTGGTCCCCCATGATCCTCTTTTTCTTATGTTAATTGAGAGCTGAGTTGATGAGATAGCCACCTGTCAGTGACCACGCTGGGTGGTCTGATCCCTCCTGGCCAACTAGTACAGACGGGCTTTAACCCTAAAAAAGGCCGGGCTATTTGAGGTCTTAATACGGCTGGGGGCTATTATGCCCCCCCCCCCCCTAAGATCCCAGCCTATATTATTGAATAAGATGTTAATGTTTATTTTCTTTTATATTTATTTATTTATTTGTTATTAATATTTTTATGACAATATGCTTTTTTTTTGGGGGGGGGGGGGAATATACTTACACACGCACATTTTGTGTGTGAGAACTGCATAGACATGTGATGATAGTTTTCACCTAACACCCAAATCATAGGTCCGCCCATAACAAATTTGGTATCAAAATGTGCGGGAGACATGGGGAAAAAACTCATGAAATTTCAGTTCCAAAGGTTCAGGGGTTTGGATGCAGCGGTAACAAAATCGACAGGGGGGGGGGGGGGGCATTATGGCCCCCCGACCTATTTTCTTCAACACGTGTGTACACATGATAATGCAAAAAATGCACCAACAGATTATAACGAATTTCATCTCCTCGATATAGTTTTTCCCACACCTTTTTCTACGTAAACCTTTAATGCCTTATTTGATCTACAATCAAATAGGGAATTAAATATGAAACGGCATGACAAACGATAATTAAGTGGTCTTATGACAGCAACATTCTAAAAAATAAATATGGGGGTGGACTACTGGACTGAGAGGGTAGCAATCCCCTCTTGAGAAGAATGTATGAACTTGGTATACAGGGGCAACCGAAGGGAATTTCAATAGTCTTATGCGTCAACTAGATGGAAAAGTGAGAACATTACAACATGGAGTCAGGGGCGTACGCAGGATTTTTTCAAGGGGGGGGGTTTTAAAATATTTTGCTCCCGAAAATTTGAAAATCGCGCCGGCCGAAAAGTCGCTCAGTGGGGGGGGGGGGGGGGGGGGGGGGGGGGGGGGGGGGGGGGGGGTAAGCGGACACATTTTTTTTTTTTTTTTTTTTTTTGGAGGTCAAAAAAAAATCGCAACGACTCAGCCGGCCGAAAAGTCGCTCAGTGGGGGGGGGGGGGGGGGGGGGGGTAAGCGGACACTTTTTTTTTTTTTTTTGGTCTAAAAATTGGTCTATTAAAAAGGCCGAAGGGGGGGGGTTTTAGCTTTTTTAAGGGGGGGTTTACATACATTAAAATACCAAAGGAGGGGGTTTGAACCCCCAAACCCCCCCCCCCCCCCTGCGTACGCCCCTGCATGGAGTTATAACTCCATGATTACAACGACATGTTGCGAAATCTGAACAAGATTATGAAAGGCAATTCACTATGAATATGACGGACAAAAAAAGAGGACAAAATATACAGTTCCTTTAGAAGACAAAGGAACATCCCTTCACTGCTATTATGTAAAAATGTGTAGAACAGGTGTCACATGCATATTCACCTGTTGTACTCATTTTTACATAATAGCAGCGAATGGATGTTCCTCTGTCTACCACAGCAACTGTTGAGGGTAGAATGAGAAACTGTATATTTTTTCCTCTTTCTTTGTCCGTCATATTCATAGTGATATATTAGAGTTTACAAATCGTCCTTGAGTTGATTTTTGTTTTAAAGTCTTTGAGATCGTGGTTGTGCATACCCGGGATAAAATGGGAAACAATCCCAGTGTTGGGATAGATTATAGAATCGCCCCGGCCTGCATGGATGAGGCTTACTTTATAATGAAGTCTTACATCTCTTTATGTTATGATAGTAACAATAAAAATAGTATGATAATAGGGACTTTTAGATTTGCGTGGACTGATACGTGCACGTCCATTCAAGGCAGTGCATTAAAAGGACGTCGACCGTAGCAATCCCCATTGTCTTCGTGCGAATCTAAAAGTCCCTAATAACGCACGAGGAGACAAGTGGATGCTAATAAATAGTGTTATCCTTTCATCTGTACTTATCATGGATGTGTTTAATCTGTAATTCCAGTAGAGATCAAATTGTCATCACTTCATGTGATTTCAGTCGAAGGCGAAATTATCTTGTCCATGTGAATCAGAGAAAGGAATACAAGCTCTGTAATTCATGAGAATAATTAATTTCATCCTCTCTTGTTTATTCATTCACGCGTTGTCCTTTGTTTTAATTTTTTTTTAAACTATTGTATTTTGATATTGTAATTTTAAGCAGGGGGTGATCCCCGATAAACCTCTGTGGTTTTTGATCACCCCCTCTGCAGGTTCATCTTTTGTTGTAATGCTTTTATATTTGATTGTAATTTATACTGTATTTCATGAATCTGTGGAATAAATGAAATTGATATTGAACTTGAATTGTTTGGTTTTATTTAATATTCTTCTCCTCCAAAAAATGTAATCTTGAATTCTGATAATGAAGTTGTATTTCCACAGTAACGGTCGTTCAGATTGAACTCGACAAAGACGTCTGGAAACTCAAGTTTGATGATCTACATTTTCCACTCTCCACCCAGGTGTTAAAATGGGTACCCGGTAGGATGCGAAAGCTAATGTGGTTATATTAGCAAGTGTGCGCTTATAAACATGATGCCTGGCTTGAATGCTACCCAGGGAGTGGAGAATGTGCAAACATTGTTCCTTTTTTTTTCTTTTTTATATGTTACAGTCAAACCTGCTTTAGTGACCACCTGTCTACAAAGACCACTTTTTGTGTTTCCCTTGGGTAGCCGCTATAGGCAGGTTTGACTGTATGTATATTATGTCATATATTCTATTTTGCTGCCCCCATCTCTTCCCACGATTCGCCCTGCTCGTCAGGCTTTACGATTTCCTTTGCAGTAATGAACTATTGGTTATGATGATGTAAATTAGTTAAGGTAGAATTGGGAGGGGGGTGAGACAAGAGTTAAAGAAAGAATTTAATGGTTGCACAATACTGCTGTCTTCATGACGGCCAATATGAGTAGGTGTCGGATTGTGGTGGTACGTTGCATTTTTTTCTCTCTCCCGATTTAGTTCCTTCTGAGGATTATTAATGATATATTGTCGTTTACTGAATATCAATATTCAAAATGCAAAGATAAACTAATAACACGGTCGCAAAGACTTTCAAGAACTCAATTCAAGGGCCGTTTCAATACCCTGGTGTGTTACATGGGCTGCAGCCCACGAGACCGACAGGCCGCGAGATCGACAATGACGTCATGCATGCATGTATCATGGGCTGTTGGTGTACTGGGATGTCCCGTTGTAATGTTCGCACCGTTGAAAAGAGCAAATATAATTATAGGTGATGTGCAAGGTAATCGAAATTTCTTTAGGTTGATTTTTGCAATGTCTTTGCAATCGTGCGTTGATGTGGGTTCTTTTTAATGTGATTTTGTTGCTGCTGTTGTTGTTGTTGTCATTTGTCGTTTCATTGTTACAATATTTCAGATAGTACTACTGCAGCACTAGCTACACGCAAATACAAAGCAATACACTGAGACAGGTTTTGGAGCTCCAATGAATTTTATTTTGACCGGAGAAGGCACGTCAAGATAGATAACAGGTGAATTTGTTGTACACGGACAGGTTATTTGTACAGAAACATGACTCCCCTCTACTCAGTGTATACACCAACATACCATGATAATACTTCTTGCTTAACAGAATAAAGATACTTTTGAGGGAAAATGTTCACTTTCAAGAACTCTTTTAAAAGTGTTGTTAGGATGACCGCCTTATTTATACCAAACCATGATAATACTTTTTGCTATACAGAATAAAGATACTTTTGGGGGAAAATGTTCACTTTCAAGAACTCTTTTAAAAGTGTTGTTAGGATGACCGCGTTATTTATACCAAACCATGATAATACTTTTTGCTAAACAGAATAAAGATACTTTAGGGGGATATTTTTCACTTTCAAGAACTCTTTTAAAAGTGTTGTTAGGATGACCGCCTTATAACAAACTATGATAATACTTTTTGCTATACAGAATAGAGAAACTTTTGGGGACATTTTTTCTCCTTCAAGAACTCGTTTAAAAGGGTTGTACGGATGACTACTATATATTTTACACATTAATCATGGTGATATTTCTCGCCAAGCATGCAGAATAAGACATAATATAGCAGAAACAAAATTAACATACTGGTCTAGATTCAATCTAAATAGAACTTTGTAAAGTGTTGTTAAGATGACGCCCTTCTACCTTATACATAAACAAACTATAGCAATCAGTCTTGCTACACGTTATAAAGATACTTGGGGTAGTTTTACATACATGTAATTATGATTCACACTTTATCTTATTACCAAACCATGGCAATAGATCTTGGCATACAGAATATAGACTGATTAAGCCTATAGTTGGGAACTTTCCTATTACAGATTAAATTCAATGAAACTGTTATTAAAACCACTCTCTTTTACTTTACATATTAACACAGACAATCTCAGTTAAACATTAAAAGTATTATAATTTAGTTTTTCTTTTACTTATTTATTTCTCGATTTTTCAGCGCTACATATTGTTTTTAGATAGGTCTTTCTTTCACCGGGTTGCTGTATCATGAATATTGACGGGACACATTGTAGACTATTTTAAAAGTTGAAGATTATAACGTTTTATTATACAATAAGCAAATGGACGAGCATTTACATGCTACATGACACAGGCAAATATACTAATACAACTATTCTTCATATAGCTTAACCAATGACAATAGGGCCGAGAAATTAAATATTTCCTATTTGGGGGCAAAAGCTTGGCTTGTTCTATACGAAGAGCGCCACCTCGCGGAAAGTACAGGGTAATGACAGGCCGGGCATGTAGCAATTATGCCTATACCCTGCTAGATAATTCGAAAATAGCTAACAAGTGACATAGTTAACAAATATTACACCAAGTTTTCTCTTCATGTTACAATACACAAGCTTGCGCAATTAATGCTAAGCAATGCTAGTACAATCTTGAAATCTCGAAATTGTTCACACCTGTTTCAAGAAATACATCATTACTGTCCCTCGGAGAGGACCTAAAGCCGTCGGTCCTCTGGTCTCTTATAAACAAGCATTTATGCTTTCTTAGCAGCCCCCATTCAAATGGGTTTCAAAAGGGCGCATGGAACTGCCACTGCTGCAACATGCAGAGTTGTAACCGATTATATTAGAGCACTCTCCCGGTGAACTTCAGCATAGTTGCAGAGTCAGTGACCCCTCCTACATTACAGATGAAAGACAGCCGATGGCCTGAACAAGGTTCGAAATAAAAATAAATGAAGCCTTTCCTAGCATATGATTATAAGATATAGATTTTACATGTACCATGGATATGTACTCTCTTAAAAAAAAAGAGTGAATTTTCACTCTATTTTCACTTTCTTGGGAGTGACGTCCGTGATCACTTGTTTAGGAGTGAAAATCGATTGATTTTAGAGTGCTCTCTAAAAGAAAAGAGTGAATGTTCACTCTATTTTCACTCTATTTTCACTCTCCAGAGGAGTGACGTCCGTGATTTTGAAAATTCACTCTTTTTTTTTAAGAGAGTATGTCTATATGCTTGTGCGTCATTGTGTACACAAGCAAGATCAGTAGATCGTCTAATTACAAATTATGGCAATTTTCTTGCAACGTAATGACTTATTCATGATTTTGCTGAAAAGAAAGACGGCTATTTTTTTCACCACCCCGGTAAATTGTGTCTTTTCTGGATCAAACCTTAATCATCCAATTATTCTGTGGAAATCATTTCGGCATGACGGATTACAAAACAAATGAATACCGCTGCACTTTTTGTGATTACCCCCGGCTTCTAAATCAAGTTCAAAGCCATGCATATATTCATAACAAAATGACGTCCAATAATCAGGCATCGCTGGTGATTTTCTATTCTGAAATTAGTTCAGAATACCCTGAATTTTACCTTGACGTACTTCTTAATATACCTGCGTATATGTTTTCATTTTCTTTTATTGTAGATAGACTGGGTGGAATGTGTATAAGCTGGAGCACTGATTTGACTATTTACATATCTCATTTCAAGCTGAAAATGAATAATATATCTGTTCGACGCCCAGGAAATGTTTTATTACAAAATGAACCAAGGATACACTACTAGGGAAGGAAGTGACTTTTCGTTTCCAAAAATAGTAACATTATTTATACATGGTGCACTTTCAACTTGAGAAAAAAAATCACCAATATTTTGTAGGTATTCTAAAAGCTGCATTAGTAGTCAAGAAGCTACATGTATGTAATATGTTTTAAAAAATCGATGTTTTGCAAGGTTAGTATAGTCAAAGAAATTTCAAAACTACACCGGCAACCGGTTTTGGCGGAAAACACATTACGCATAATACACCTACGTTCAAGATCAATGTCAATATAGTGTTTGCCCCTTCCGTATTCATTAAAACATTACAGGATCTCATTAAAGTGACCGATGTTGCCTATATGCCTGCACCTTTTCAAGCACTTTCCCTTTTCACATTGTGCACTAACCTTCTTTACCTTACGATTACAATTAAACCGGTCAAGGGACTCCTTTTCATTCTCGGGTATTAACAAGAAATGAAAATGGGTGAATTGTATTACAAATCATAAGATAATTACTACAATTTTGTTAATGTAAACATGGCCTTAAAGATATGTTTAATGTACGGTTACTTGTTTTTCTGCATGCGTTAGAATTATTGAATTATTGGAGGCGCATCTCAAAAATATCTTCGTCAGTCATTCAGTGCATGGTGATACGATTTTTTTTTTAATGTGGTTCACTAATCAAAGCTGATGATATTAAGAAAAAATGAGGGTGCTTTCAACATAGGCTTACATTTGAACAATTTTTTTCTTTTGAGAAGAAATGTATGATATAGATCCTTTTACCATTATAATTTATGATTCAAAATAATATATCATCACCCGAACGAGGAGCCTATATAGGCGTCTGCCTTTTTAGTAGTGTATTCTCATTCAGCTTTCATGATGTAATTGCAAAGATGAATGTGGGTTTTTTCGGGGGGGGGGGGGGCTTTCTCCGTTTAAAGTGTGTCGTCTTTGCCCATGAGACGTGGTCTCAATTAAAGCAATCCAATAAGGGCGGAATAGAATCTATAACTGACCTTCTGTATCTCAGGGAACACTGACTTTCTCTTTATTATAGCTTCCCAGCACGATTGAGTCGGAACGCTGAAAACGTCCGAAAAATGTCATTTTCAATTCCATCATGGATCCGATTTGCATCGATTTGCGCCCAATTTCCTCACCTCTTTCCCCTGAAACTAACGAGGACTTGACCAAACATCACGTGCCCCGTCACTTACGATTTACGCGGGAAAATGAATGAATTGCGCGGGGAAAATGAATTATGGCATGCTCGTGGAGTCTCCCTTCAATTTCTATTACTGTCGAGTTCAGTTTCTCTGTTTATCTCTGTCACCCTATCGTCATTGATTCTCACTCATCAAAATAAGACCTTACTACCATAGTCACAAAAACTTACTATTGATTGTAACTTTGCCGTTAATGGTGACTTCCATGGAAACCTTGATTTGATTGGATGTTGAGTAATGTTGCCATGGTAGGTAATATTGATGGCAAAGTTACCATTAATAGTAAGTTTTATGTAACGGGGCCCAGATCGCCAACAGACCGGAAGAAAAAAGTTATCACATTATCCCAAATGGGCAATATTTTATGGCTGTCGATCGGTTTTGGAGTCGGTTTTGGCAATGTGACTGGGCTAATTAATGACTAATTTGAAGTGAAAGTTAATCACGTTTAAACGATACGTCAAGGATAATCGCTGTATCCTCTAATTCACATCAAACCTTCTGCCCCTTACACCGACATTTACCCGTTTTCATGTAATCGTTGATTGTTTTGTGAATGAAAATGCATAAGATAAAATGCAGATGATGGTAGTTTTGATCATTGCCAAACAAGGATCCATCGTGTCCTGCAGTCACGCTACGTTAGCACCTGGTAGTTTGTGATAATGGTTGGATATTCGTGGACAAAGGATTGTTCCGCGTGTCTCTTTTGGTACAATTTATCGATTACAAAACAGACACCAGTAATATCTCTTCAGAATATTCTGAAATATTCGCAAATGGCTCAAAACTATTGCCTGTACTTTCTATCAATGAAAAGGTCACTGACCTTGAATGTTTTGTACCCATTATTCAGTTAACCTGGTTAGTTTGCCATCACTTTTTACCAGTCGTTTAATAAATTATTTTTGCAAATGATTAGGGCAGGCAGTTCACTGGAAAAAAACGCGTCACTGAAACCAAGACAATAAAATGAAACATCCAACTCCTAGCTGGCCCTTTCAAATGCATTATTTTGCCATCAAAAAGTCGAGAGGTCGCAGTTACCGAGTTTGAACGCTTGACTTATATGATCTTAAGGCCATGCCACTTAACCCTGTCATCCCATACTGTCGCACGTCCTGAAACAAGGCATAATTTTCATTGCCTCTCTTTACCCGGGTTTATAAATGGGTATCCGGTCAATTTTGGTCGAGGAAACCGGTTGATCACAAAGGACCCTTGAATTAGCATGCCAAACATGTAAACTGGTGACAGGCGGTGATGCTACAATTCATTGTGTATTCACTGAAAGTGCGAAAGGATAGGATCGACGACGGAAGATAAGCGTTTTGTCAAAACCTACCGATATGAAAATGAGCAGACCAGTGTACTATAAGGGGTGTGCGAGTCTTTAGGTTTAATTGAGTGAAATGCTGAACTGGAACCTTGCATTCTGCAGAGATGTGTATCGATGACTCTGGGAAAGATAGCTTATAAAGTGTTTTGTTGGGCGATTCGGAAAGTACAAAAAACTATTATTTTGTAAGTGAATTTATATTAATTTGCAAGTTTTGGGGAAACGATTGATTGCTGGTTCCAAAAGTGCCATGAAATAAATGAAAATATGGCTTTTAGTATGATTATTATGGACTTTTCCCCTTCAAATATGAAGGTTAAATGACGAGGGTGCAACCATCTGTGGAACCCCATGGACCTATTACGGATGGACATTCATCGTTTTCCTAACGAATTCATTGTGATTGTCTCCGTCAATGTCGTCTCAATAACATTCCGTACATCTTTCTTCACTTTGATCTCATGAGGGTCATCGCCAATAAGCCGGGACAGAATCAAGATAGTGATTTTAAACACTAATCTACATGCGCAGAAGATAATAAATCGCTTAAATCATGGGAAATCGATGTGCTCCAAAATGCGATCATTGTGCAATTACTCTAAAATTGGCAACTAATAGTCCCCGAAAGGGGTGTGGTTTATGGAAAATGAATAATTCATTGTTAAAAGATGATGACTATACAGTAAACATAAAACATTTGATTAGAAAATTTAAAATGGAAAACGCTTATATGAACCCGCAAATGAAATGGGACATGTGCAAAATAAAGATTAAAGAATACACAATCGGGTATTCGAAACAAAAGCATAAAGAAAAGAACGAAGCTTTTAACAAATTACAAACTGAATTTACGTCAATGAGCTGTAAGACTGATGAAAATCCGTCTAAAGAAAATAAGGAAGAACTAGAACGAACAAAAATTAAATTAGACCAATGGTTAACATATAAATGTAAAGGAGCTTTTGTCAGGTCCAGACAAAAGTGGATAGAACATGGTGAAAAAATCAACGAAATATTTTTTTTCAATGCGAAAAAAGAAACGGAAAAAGAAAAGAAATAAATTGTATTAAAAAGAATGGAAGGGTTGTTACAAACCAGGAAACTATTCTTAGTGAAATTGTTGAATATTGGGACATGTGCAAAATAAAGATTAAAGAATACACAATCGGGTATTCGAAACAAAAGCATAAAGAAAAGAACGAAGCTTTTAACAAATTACAAACTGAATTTACGTCAATGAGCTGTAAGACTGATGAAAATCCGTCTAAAGAAAATAAGGAAGAACTAGAACGAACAAAAATTAAATTAGACCAATGGTTAACATATAAATGTAAAGGAGCTTTTGTCAGGTCCAGACAAAAGTGGATAGAACATGGTGAAAAAATCAACGAAATATTTTTTTTCAATGCGAAAAAAGAAACGGAAAAAGAAAAGAAATAAATTGTATTAAAAAGAATGGAAGGGTTGTTACAAACCAGGAAACTATTCTTAGTGAAATTGTTGAATATTATAAATGTTTGTACTCTAAAACAATCAATGGAGTTGAATCGTCTGATATTGATAATTATTTAGCTTCAACTATGCTTCCTGCATTAACGGAAGAAGAAGCAATGTCGTGTGAAGGAATACTTACCGAGGAAGAATGTCGAAATGCTATATTTTCTATGAAAAACAACAAGTCACCAGGTAGTGACGGTTTATCTGCTGAATTTTTAAAATGTTTTTGGGAGGATGTTAAATCCCTTGTAATAAATAGTATAAATGAAGGGTTTAATCAAAAACAGTTGTCCGAAACTCAAAAGTTAGCTATACTAACTTTGCTGTACAAGAAAGGGGATAAACAATGCCTAGATAATTGGAGACCTATATCATTGCTTAACACAGATTATAAGATTGTAGCAAAGGTGCTATGTAAAAGATTAAAAAATGTCATAGATAAATTGATTTCTTTTGATCAATCAGGTTATTTAAAACAGCGTTCCGCTATGCAAAATCTACGTTTAGTTAAAGATATAATTGAATACTGTGAATCAAATAATTACTCAGGTATCCTTCTTTTTCTTGATTTTAGAAAAGCTTTTGATACGGTTACTCATGAGTTCTTATTTCAACTATTATATAAGTTAAAGTTCAAAGAATCCTTTATTACATGGATCAAAGTCATTTATGCAAATGCTGTAGGGAGTGTCATAAATAATGGTTGGGTCTCGCAAAAATTTGAAATAAAAAGGGGCATTAGGCAGGGCTGTCCGCTTTCTGCTCTATTATTTATTCTAGTTGTTGAAATTATGGCATTAAAAATAAAGCAAAATAATAATATAGATGGTATCACAGTCGTAACTACTGACACTGGTATTTCAAAAGAATTTAAGATATCCCAACTGGCAGATGACACTGTTCTCTTTTTAAACAACATTCAATCTGCCAACATATCTCTCGAAGAAGTAAAACATTTCGGACACTTCGCTGGGCCGAGCTTAAATGTGATGAAAACAAATGCTGTTACTATATACAACAGCAACAAGCATTTATCGAAGGTATTAAATGGAACGATGAACCTGTCAAGTATTTGGGAATGTATCTAACAAGGGATAAAAAGGAGTCTGATCGATTGAACTGGTTTGTGAAACTAGAAAAAGTAAAATCAATCTTGACTTTTTGGAAAATGAGAAACTTAACTTACTATGGTAAAGTTGTAATTCTTAAATCACTTGTAATCTCACAATTTGTGTATGTTGCTTCGGTATTACCTATCCCTCAGAAACTAGTTGTTGATTTGAATAAACTGATGTATAATTTTCTATGGAATTCAAAAAGAGAAAAAGTCAAGAGAACAGTCTTAATTAATGATATTGAAAAGGGAGGATTGGGCATGGTCGACTTAAACTCTAAATTTCAATCGCTACATTTATCATGGTTTAACAATTTCTTTGAAAATAATTATGATATACCGTGGAAGTTTATGTTTAGATACTGGATTGAAAAAATATGTCCGTTGTTAGTAATTTTGAAAACAAATTGTTCCAGTAAAGACATGTTAAAGTTATGCTTAAAACAAAAAATACCTAATTTTTATGTTAACTGTCTCGTAACTTGGAGCGAACTTAAATATATTCAATTTCCACAAGTTATGAATGTTGAAAATCAAGTATTGTGGTACAATAGTAATATTACACATGAGAGCAAACCTCTCTTTTTTAAAGAATGGTTTAGAAAAGGCATTATAACAATGAATGACATTGTAGAAAATGGACGTTTTCGGCCAAGAGAACATATTTGTAGAGTGCTTGGCTCAAATTTTTTGCTAGTTGATTTTATGTATACGAAGCTTAAAAATGCGATCCCAAAAATGTGGATCGAAAGAATTCAAGATGTTAACTACGCACATGACGATAAAACAAATTCACAATTCGAAGGCGACTTATACGAAATAAGAACACTTGATTTTATAAGACTATCTTCAATGAAATCTAGCCATTTCTATAGCCTATTGTGTGACTTTAAGAAAAGAGAACCAGCTGTATTAACATTTTGGGAAGGTAAACTGAACCTTGTCATTGATTTTGATTGGAGAGATACATTAAAATTTAAGTTTAAGACATTGAAAAACAATAAAATAAAACAACTCAACTTTAAGACATTTCATAGGATTTTACCCTTTAGATACAATCTGTGCAAATGGAAAATTGTAAATGAAAACCTTTGCATTTTTTGTAAAACAGCAGAATCTTTCGTTCATGTTCTTTTAGAGTGCCCGAGCGTAAAGCTTTTCTGGAAACGTATTGTGGAATTGATTGAATTGAACTTTAAAGAAAAAATTATATTAAACGAAGAATTATTAATTGCTGGTTTTGATTTCAAACATGCAAATGGAGCAGATATAAATACAATCGTTGCATATGCTCAATACGCAATCTATTTGATGTATATGTTAAATTATTTTCAAGGTAAACCATACAACAGCTTTTTCATATGGCATGTTTTTAAATACGAGTTACTCTTGGATAACATCTCGGATGTTGTTTCAGGGGCTCTCGGGACATAGTATTTTTTTTGGAGACTTTTTGAGAGCTTTTGAAATAGCATCTGGGAACTAAGGAAAATCTTCGGGGATATTTTATATCACTGAAGATTTTCTCTTAATAGTTTAAGAAAATACTTAAAGTGAATGTAAAATTTTGTTATGATGTAATGATTTGTGTGTTGGTTATTTTTGTAAATGAATAAAGTACCTCTGACAAGAGGAAAATAAAAAATAAAAAAAAAAAAAACTTTAAAAAGCATAACTTTGACGTTTAAATTTGTTTCATTTGTACCTTGGAAATAAATTGCCTTCAATGGATGCGAACTTCACAATAAATATTGAGGTAACTATTTTTGTTTTTAAGATGAAGAAACATATCTTCTTAGTTCAAACGGTATGAGTTATAATTTAAACTCTCAAAGCTTAGACTGGATTTGCCATCCACCGTACGTGAAGGGTTAATGTTCAACCATGGTTCAACGATTAAAATATAATCAATATAGGCCCATTCAAAAGTATAGGCCTAGACTGGGGGACGCATTCCTTACACGTGATCAAGGTGATTTAAGGTTATTTCACAGAATATATAATAGCAGGTCGTCCAACAGTTTGTGTTACTTCTGTCACTTCTATACACACATGGACTTATTAAAGGCCGTAAAGGAATTACCTGATGCAATTTAATTCCGATTATGACTTGACATTGGTCACATCGTGAATGGGCCACAAAACTGTAGTCAATTTGTCATGTTAAAACAGATATCAATAAAATGTTCCTTACTATTTTAAAAAATGCCCTTCATTACCGCCCCCCCCCCCTCCCCAAGTTTTGAAAAATAAACACCACCTTCGGAACATGGTGTACAGGGAATCAAGTGGTATTTAATAATTTAAAATGCCAAAGTGAAGAAAAAAAACTTGAATATGACGTTGTTAATTAAATGTTGAGCTGATAATCAACTAGTCTCCATTCTGTAAAGGTACAATTTTCAACATAACTAATCGAATTTCTGTGTTTGCTTTATTCATCTTGAATGGAATATCAAATTTTTAAAGGGGGATACATCGTTTAGATATTTAGGGACAAAAACGCCAGGCAGCCATTACGAAAAAAGAGGAAATTCTTCCGGTCAGGTCATCCCCAGAACTTCCTAGGAAAATTGACCAACAGATAATATTTTATCAGCGGTATCGTTAACGAGACTAAATGATTTACAAATGTGTACATCTTTTTCAAATTCTATCTAATATACTCTATCTACAAAGTGCTGTTTCTGGGCATTGTTTGATGGCGAACTTGATCAATTCCTCGCGTTCTGCCAGTTTGAAGCGTCTTGTTCTGGGCCTTATCCCTGCATGGGAAGAAAAAATAGATAGAAATAAAAATCAATATAAAGTCATAAATAAAGAAAAAAATAAATAGAAGTATATCATAATGAGCATTTACACCAGCAGCTTCCTGGTTGTGGAACAGACTCTCCAAATCAGTGAAAGATTGTAAGACTGTAAATTCCTTTAAAAAAAACTAAAAACACACCTACACAAAACTGTAGTGACAAGTGATTTCTCCTAAACATGTTTTGTTCTGTGTTCATCACATTTATTTTAATTTGCTTATTGTAAGCGACTTGAGCACCATTTGGCATTTATGGGCGGATATGTTGCGCATTATAAATGTCTGCTTTATTATATTTATTATCTCACTACCTATCATAAGGTATATCATAATGCATGTCATATAAAATCATAATTTACATATCATTTGTATCCGAGAATTGGAGTATTATAAACTTATCATTAAATGAAAAGGCATCTGGGAATCTCACTTAATTTTCTTTTCTTTTTCTTCTTTTTTACGTAATCGGTTTGGCAGTGTGAACACTATCCTGAAAAAAAATGCGCGTCGCATGAAATAACATTGACATTGAATGGGAGAGTCTCGTTGGTGAAACAAAAACATCGGTTTCATTTCAAAATAAATATTTGCGATAACCCCACCTCAAAAAAAAAAAGATAATAACGATTACGTGTGTTATATATAGCTTTCTCAAGCTTTGCCTAAAGAAAAAATCTAGGTCATTCTCGGAGACACATTTTCATGTGAACATGGATGCATAATTTTTTACAATTGCGCACCAATTATTGCACCTTTTGCATTGGAAAACTAGATTTGATTCGGGACTCGTTTCTGTTTAATTTCATAAAAGTATTTTAGTCACGTAACTAGAATGATTTGACAGAGATTGCAAATTCAATTTGAATGCTCGGTAACTAGGCATTTGCACGCGTATTCCATGTCCCATTTGTCTCGTTGGCTCTACAATCATCAGGCACGTAGCCACGGGGGGGGGGGGGAGGCACGGGGGGGGGGGGCACGTGCCCCCCCCTAAAATTTCCAGGATCGGTTGAAATTTTGTAGACCCCTTTTTTTTACCTCGATCGATTACATGTACGTGCCCCCCCAAATATCAAACTCTGGCTACGTGCCTGACAATCATTCGCAACTCATGCGGGGGGGGGGGGGGGGGATACTAATGCCCTTGGCACGCAGGACGTCATTTTGCATGCGTGGGACTGCATCAGTGATTAATAATATTTGCCTTTTATTTTAATGTTGTGCGATATTTTTTTTATTTTTTTGTATTCTTCATTTGGTGCGATACCACTCTTCCTTGCCTTGTCGAAGAAAACACAAGATATAATCGATAGCCTGCTTAGACCTTTAGAATATCCCGAATGGTTCTAAAAGACTCAAATATTATATTCACGCCACGCAACGCAATTTACAGATAAGTTCCACAAATTTTCAATTACTTCTCATTTTTTAGCAAAGAAATAAAAAACAGTCACGTCTGGTTTCAATCCTCTTTATTCCCGTGATCTTTCTTGTCGCGCTATTAAGTAGATTGCTTTAATCTGATTATAAAAAGAGACGATAAATTCTAGCCGCTATAAAGATGTTTTTGTTTTGTTTTTAATTTAGAGTCGAGGTGATGTGGGACCGTGGGAGCCCTGTTATTCCTCATATCTCCTATTAGAATGCAGGTCATGAATTCAGAGCAAGGCTTAACATTTAAAACACGTCATGCGTTTATTTTTTCCCACTGGCTCTAGTATTACAAGACAAATCCCATTCTGTGTGATGAGAAAGGATAGGTATTTTTCATTAGCTTGAAACAACTTTTCATCAATTTTTGTTTTAATTTGACAGATAGCAAGATACTGTATGCATTTAAAGTAGAGCGGAGCAAATTAATTAATAAGTTATCGCGCTTACCTTAGGATATGTCGTGGTTTTTAACTACGAATTAACTTAACGTTTCGTGACCACACGTGCGTCCATATGGACCCTTACTACAAATTAAATTCGAAGTTTAAAACCACGACCTAAACTTCAAATTAAAACAGGAAATTTAAATAAACAAATTATTAAAAGTTTGAGCAGAATGCAATTACACGTATATGACAGTTATAAATTTTGAAATTGACATCAGTGTTACACAAATTGGCAACACTGTGACTTATCATGCGAACTTCTCTCTAATTTACCCTGCTACGCAGAAATATCATACATTTTAATTGTCTTAGTTATTAATGACGGAATAGGTTCGTTTCATATAGGGCAGTGGCGGATCCAGGGGGGGGGGGGGGCGAAACGGCCGCGGCCCCCCCCCCCCCCCTATTGGCGGCGAAAAAAAAAAGAAGAAGAAAGTCCCCCTCCCCTCTCCCTCCCACTCTGGGGTCGCAGGGACCGAATTTATGTTCCCTACAATTTCCGATAAAGAGTTACTTTTCACGCCACAAAGTCCGGCCCGTACTGACTTTACACACCGGAGATAGAGGGGTGCTTTCAAAGAGAGGGAACATACATGTGCGTACCCTAGATAACACTGAGTGGGTGGGGGGGGGGGGGGAGAAAAGTCGGGTGAGAAAGGGGGTAAGACAAGGAAATGGCGCTAAGTGACAGTAACGACGAATAAGGGAAAACTGTAATCGGGAGATTTGGGGTCATTCCAGAAGGCTTGGCAAACGTTATTGAATATAGGGGGGCCGGGCCGGCCGCATAAAATCTCGAGCCGCGGATTTAAAGTTAAACGTTAAGAACAGCCCCTGCGGTCATCACTTTTTAGTGAGAAATTTGAAAAGGGCACAATATTTTGGATGTCTTTTAAATAGAAGTTATATACTCAACAGTCAAATTTTAAATTAACGGTATAGGGCCGCTTCACAACTCTTATTTTGCCATTCATTTGGATTCAGCTCATACCAACTCGCTTGTGCTTGTATTTGAACTCATGTTGGTACTAATCATGGACAGGGGCGGTAATCCTGGGCCCGATAGGGGGACACGTCCCCCAGGAAATTTAGAAATATAGCTAGAAAGAAATATAGCGGAAAGAACGTACATATTGGGCTTAGGGATTTTCTAGAATGCATAATTTCAGCATTCAACATTGCAAAATCTCGCTTGGTCGCTACGCCCCGGCCGTGATTTATCCATGGTTGGTGTAATAGATCTTTTTCCCCTTTCATTTCTACTAACCTAATTGTGTGCTATCACAATCATGATTGTTTCATTTTCCCTTTAAAGCGGTAGGGGCAGTAAGAGGACATAGGACGAAAAAGGAGCAGACAAAGAAACATTTTTGAAAATTCTGACAAGCCGAGAACGGTACAACGAATTGTCTTCTTTCTATAATAATTTAATGAAATGTCAAAGCTTCCGCGCATCGCTCGTGAGGGGGGCAACTGAATTCTGACAAGGATTGGGAGTCAAGATTCGTTTTAAAAACGAATCATCTTCTTTCTCTAATAATTTAATGAAACGTCAACGTTTCCGAACTTCGCGCGGGAGGCGGAAAACTGAATTCAAACAAGGATTAAAAGACGAGAATGGTAAAACGATTCGTCTTCTTCCTCTAATAATTTAATGAACCGTCAAAGCTTACGCGCTACGCGCGGGCAGGGGAAAACTGAATTCAGACAAGGATTAAGAGTCGTGAATGGTACAAAGAATCGTCTCCTTTCCCTTATAATTTAATAAAAGTCAAAGCTTCCGCGCTTTGCGCGGGAGGGGGAGTGGGAACTCAATTCAGACAAGGATTAAGAGTCGAGAACGGTACAACGAAACGTCTTCTTTCTCTAATAATCAAATGAAACGTCAAAGCGTTAAGCTTCCGCGAAAAGCGCAGGAGGGGGGAATTGAATTCAGACAAGGAGGATTAAGAGTCGAGAATGGAACAACGAATCATCTTCTTTCTCCAATAATTTCATTAAACTATGAAAGGCCAAAGCTTCCGTGCCTCGCGCGGGAGGAGGGGAAGCTGAATTCAGTCAAGTAATAAGAGTCGAGAATGGTACAACAAATCTTCTTTCTCTAATAATTAATGAAAGGGCAAAGCTTCCGCACTTCGCGCGGGCGGGAGGAAACTGAATTTAGACAAGGATTAAGAGTCGAGGATGGAACAACGAATCATCTTCTTTCTCTTATAATTTCATTAAACTATGAAAGGCCAAAGCTTCCGTGCCTCGCGCGGGAGGAGGGGAGGCTGAATTCAGTCAAGTAATAAGAGTCGAGAATGGTACAACAAATCTTCTTTCTCTAATAAT
Organism: Strongylocentrotus droebachiensis; assembly: GCA_035222895.1. NCBI lineage: Eukaryota > Metazoa > Echinodermata > Echinoidea > Camarodonta > Strongylocentrotidae > Strongylocentrotus > Strongylocentrotus droebachiensis. The sequence goes on from JAVYIG010000016.1 coordinate 1,251,723, forward strand.
TAATGAAAGGGCAAAGCTTCCGCACTTCGCGCGGGCGGGAGGAAACTGAATTTAGACAAGGATTAAGAGTCGAGGATGGAACAACGAATCATCTTCTTTCTCTAATAATTTCATTAAACTATGAAAGGCCAAAGCTTCCGTGCCTCGCGCGGGAGGAGGGGAGGCTGAATTCAGTCAAGTAATAAGAGTCGAGAATGGTACAACAAATCTTCTTTCTCTAATAATTAATGAAAGGGCAAAGCTTCCGCACTTCGCGCGGGCGGGAGGAAACTGAATTTAGACAAGGATTAAGAGTCGAGAATGGAACAACAAATCATCTTCTTTCTCTAATAATTTCATTAAACTATGAAAGGTCAAAGCTTCCGTGCCTCGCGCGGGAGGAGGGGAGGCTGAATTCAGTCAAGTAATAAGAGTCGAGAATGGTACAACAAATATTATTTCTCTAATAATTAATGAAAGGGCAAAGCTTCCGCACTTCGCGCGGGCGGGAGGAAACTGAATTTAGACAAGGATTACGAGTCGAGAATGGTACAACGAATCGTCTTCTTTCTCTAATAATTTAATGAAAGGTCAAAGCTTCCACGCTTCGCGCGAGGGGGGGGGGAACTGCATTCAAACAAGGATTAAGAGTCGAGAATGTTACAACGAATCGTCTTCTTTCTCTAATAATTTAATGAAACGTCAAAGCTCCCGCGCTTCGCGCGGGAGGGGAAAAACTGAATTCAGACAAGGATTAAGAGTCGAGAACAGTACAACGAAACGTCTTCTTTCTCTAATAATTTAATGAAACGTTAAGCTTCTGCGCTTTGCGCGGGAGGGGGGAAACTGAATTCAGAGAAGGATTAAGAGTCGAGAATGGAACAACGAATCATCATTTCTTCTTTCTCTAATAATTTCATTAAACTATAAGAGGTCAAAGCTTCCGCGCTTTGCGCGGGAGGGGGGAACTGAATTCAGACAAGGAATACGAGTCGAGAATGGTACAACAAATCGTCTTCTTTCTCTAATAATTAATGAAAGGTCAAAGCTTCCGCGGGCAAGAGGCTATAGCCCCCCCCCCCCCCCCCCCCCCCGATGAAAATGTCAAAAATTGTACCGGTATGGTGCTTCTAATATGACCTTGAAAAAACGGTCTGCGCAATTTTCAAATTTCCGGCGATTCATATGATATTTATAGACTATAACATTTCTATCACTTAAAAAGCACCAATTGAATTGTGATTATAAAATTAATCCTAAATTCTATTCAAAATCTTCCCTAAAAGCGTTAACGATTGTGAAAGCGCGGTAGGGTCCATATTTGAAATCAAATTAATATTAATATAATTATTTGACAACAGAACTGTAAAGAATACTTCGTCAAGAGTGTTTCCTTTCTTAAACGCAGTCAAACCAATCATTTCAATTAACCACTGCCATTAATCGATTGGTCATTGAACGAACAATTGGAGAAACCTTATTTTCTTTAGATGTATTGGTAGCAAAGAATGGCCTTCAACATGTTTCTCCTTAGAATAGGAAATTAAATGATTTTTTTTATCGCAGAAGACCTTTAAAAAAAAGCTTTGCTTCATATAAAATGACCTTCTTTAGACATTATGATCAAATGACCAACATTCTACGGTTAATCATAATCCAAGCACGTCGAACCGGAAATCAATTTTCGCACGAACACCAATGATTTCCGTTCTGTAATCGTCATGTCAGGAATATTGGACTGGTTTCCATGACAACGAAGGCTGGAAATATTGGTTTTCACCGACGAGACTTTATCAATGGAACTCTTGACATCATTTCCTTTTACCGGCATGTACTCGTAATATTTGATCAAGGTGGACTGAGAATTCAATCTTGTTTTGATATACTGCCGCGCACGTGCGTATTCGAAGGAAGAGCAAGGAGGAAATGAAAATGCTATTCCAGCTACTAGATATTGTTTGCTATGAAGATCTATATGTTATCATTCGCGAATACTTTGAACTAATTTCCGCAAGGTCATCATGACTGTAAACTGATTTTGTAAACTACTTATAATAATCAATCAAGCTAAAGCTTACTTTTGCTAAATAAAAATATCCGAACACTTAAAAACAAAGAGATTATGTAATTGCAGTATCGCGTCAGTTTTTCAAAAAATGCAAAAATAATTGTGTATACACTGTCGCTCATATAGTTGGAATATTTTTGTTTTACCCCAATTTATGGAATTATTTTAAAAATAATTTAAAAATAATAGATCTAGATAATAGTATACATTCTCAGATTTTATTGAATAATAATTTGACAATGTGTGTTTTGCGTGACTGCTAAAGCATGTTTATAATACTATGCTTATCAACTAGGGCCCGGGACCTACGCCCTTAAGTCATAAATGACAGTAGTGAGGATTAATTGCCCCACAACAGGGCACTAATATAGCACATCGACACGGTTTTGATCCTGGGGCTTCAGTTATGAGGCCATTGCTTTGTCACTGAACGATAACTGTTCGCAGCGGGGGCTAGTGTAGGGGGCAGTTTCCGTAAATAAAAAAATAAAAAATAAAATGCAATAAATTTTCAAAAATTTATTGCATTTTACCCCGGTTCCCAACATTAAAAAAAATCCTCTGTGTGCCCATGCCTTGAGCCATAATAAATTACATTGGTTAACCGAATAAGTCGTCCCTAGGTTCCTAAAAAAGGAACATCCATAAATTTGAATATGTTAGGAAACCAGTCTTTTGTATCAAGTTTTATGTGTTGTTTGATTGTTTGTTTGTTTGTCTGTTTTTCAGTCTTGATCAAGTACAATAAAAAAAATGCTAGGGGGTGGAAATCTCTTTAAATTACCTGCCAATGGCGCGCCGTATGGCTTGCCGTTCCCCTTTCACTTTTTGTAATCCCTGCAAATACTTGTTGAGCTTATCCTCAATTTGATCAAATTTGCATTTCATCAATTACTTGAAATGTTCATCGAAAATTCATTTGCAGTGAACAGTTTCTGTCTTGTTTCAGAATTGCAGTTTGCACAAAAAAATTCTCTGATCAAAGCGGCAATGTCAAGCCCGTACTCCTCATGATCATTAAAGTCATGAAACATTATTATGCACGACAGCGGCTGATGTCTGCATTTGAATGCAATTAGTGAGCGCGCGAAATTAGGCACATACGATCAGGTGACACGGACGGGACAACAAATATTTGAAGAACTTCGTCTCATGCAATTAAAAGGATGATAACAAAGAGAAAGCAAATGGCAAAATGTAAGCGCATTGACGTGAGATGCACTTATATGCTCCTTAATAATTGATGATTAGTCGATCAAAGGTTTCATTTAATTTGGCCACCCACTTTAATAGGAGATAGCACATACTGTACAAATAACCCCACAAGTACCCCGATCATGGGCATGGAAAGTTCCACTGTGTACAATTTAAAATAATCACTGCCAAATCGATGTTGGTGCTTCATGAATAGCAAATATTATGTTTGATACTTCTGCTTTGGTGGAAATAAATAATGATAACATAAATGTGCATGAACACGTATCCAGCATCGTTTCGATGAGTTTAAAAGTTTTGTAAAATTGTGTTTATTTTCCGATGCGCAGACTTGTCATTCTTTTCTTTATTTGTTCATATGTATCCATTTCATCATTTAATTAATTATTTATTCATTCATTCATTACAATTTGATTATTCATTTATTTGTGCATCAATCTATAACACGATCGCTACTACTTTTAAAAAAATATCAATTTGAAGAGTTGTTTGCGTCACCTATTAAAATGTGCGAACATGGCAATGGCGTATTACGTAATAAGGGAGTTTACAAATACAATCTGCGCATGGGCAGATAAAGGTCATTTGTACCAAAAAGGTAAAACCCACAGAGATGAATACTGGATATGCGCTCATGAAAGTTATGTAACATTATTCATTTATGCACCAACGGTACATTCTAAGATACGCAGGTGGAAGTATTCTTTTCAAGAGGGCAAACAAAAGGTATTCATGAAGCACAACTAGGACTTTGGCAGTTATTATTCTAATATGCTCAAAGTGGAACTTCTCCATGTGTAAAAGATCTGTGGATATTTGGGGTCATCTGTTATCTGCTATCTGTAAACTCCCTTATTCGAACATGATTTATATGGGACATACAGTAGAATATTGAAATATCTCCGAAGGGGTTTATTCAACTTTCGGTGTAAGCATTATGCCTCAGCCACACTACATACTCTACCCATCACTCCCACCCCACCTCTTCTTGACCGTAATAGTAATAAATATTTTTCTCAGTCTGGTTTTGGTCTGCAGTAGTTCTTGTCGACGAGACTAGGCTATAATTCCCAATGAGTTGAATGACGACGAATTTTCACACACATATATATAAGGCACATGGTGAATTTGCCAGAGGAACAACATAAACAAAAAGTGCGGGACAACTTAATAATCCCCGGGGGGGGGGGTCACTTTCATACATACGAGTACCCACCCGTGTCCACCAACCTCTGAAATGGACCCTAATGGCGCATCACACATTTTAAAAGTTGATAGTATGATCAATACAACATCACAATTGAAATGACCTACCTGTAAATACATTTCCATCATGATTTTCTGATAAAGGGCCGTATTGTGATCATGGATTAGGGTTAGGACTAACTCCGAACTTGCACCAAACCCAAACACTGTGACTAAATAATTTGAACTGATATGTTGTAAGTAGGATCAATAGAACATCAATTATAGAAGTGACCTACCTGTAGATAAATGTTACTGATTCAACATATTCCTCAGGATCATCAGTCTTTGCCTTTCGTTCTGCTCTCTTCTTAGTTCTTCGTCTGACATCATACCGGATTTGCTTTCTATCCTCTTAAGCTGTTCTTTTTCAAACTAGATTCAGAATACAAGAGACCAACAAAAGACAGAAATAAGTTGCCATTTTATTAAACGAATTCGTTTTAACTGGCTGCCCGCTGTAGTTGAGAAAAGAAATTCCGTTTCGTTGACGATGAGCCATGCAGAAAGAAGACGAAAGACTTGATGCATGGCTGATCGTCAACGAAACGGAGTTAAGTCTTTTGTCAACTCTGTTATGGAAGTGCAAGCATTAATTTAAAGATAAAGTTGAGTTCTGGTCAGGTGATTGCATTGTGACAGAAACGGTGTGGAATCGATTAGAAAAGGTTGATCATCTAGCATATAAGTATTGGTGTGTACTGCAAGGCTCTGGAATCATCAAAATGATAAGAAATTGGCCCAGTCTTGGTAAAGTTACAAGCACTAACACTGAAAGATGTATATGGGACTACACGAACATGTGGCATAAAAATCCGTCCCGATTTTTATGATGTTACATGCCATATTTATAATAGTAAGGCACTTGAAGAGCCATGCTTTGCAGGGAACATTTTGTATCTGATTTTCTTTCAAACTTGCATAATACAGTGATAACGCTCACAAATCAATTTTTCTGTTCCCAGAACTCAACCTTCTCTTTAAACAAACAAAACTTTGTTATTCCTGTCTCATTTTTTCCTGATTGAGGTGTCTGTCATAATTATGAAAGGGCAGAAAATGAACTTTCTACAAATGTGATTTCTCTTTGAAATTCAGATACCGCCCGCCAAATGACTTTTTGGTTTCCTCTCTTCAAATTGCTTGTATTCACTCATGCGTGAAATATGCATCATATGAGTTGCTTCAAAAGAAGGAGGAGGATCTATGCTTTACAAATATGTGTCTTTTATCAATTGTAATTGTGATTAAGTTATGATAAAAACATCGATAATTCTCGGTTTCGTTTTTTTCTGGGACGCACTGTACAATGCATTTGGTAAATCTATATAGGATGTTACGTAAGTAGTTAAGTCTTCTGTACATAGTTCAAATAGAATTAGAAAGAAAAAGAAAGTAATTCCTATCATATCAAGAAAATGATACATAGCTTGTAAAAAGTTCTGCCCCACTGACGTCTTCGGATGAACTGTTATAATAACAGCCATATGCAATGATATGTGCAAGTCCGAGACAATATACGTTAACATATTGAAATCTATTGTGGAATTGTGAACATACATTGACATAAGAATATCATTTCATTTTGTATGATTCAATATGATTTATATTTCTAGTAGGGCTATCAGCTTAAAATAGTAATCAGGGGGGTGTTTGATAAAACTTGTCAACAGTGACAAATGACAGTTTCTTTTATAAGCTACTGAAATCTTTGCTTCTGATTGGTTATCAACAGATTTGTCACTGATTTTTGTCATTTGTCATTGAAAAAAGGCTTTGTGAAACGGGTCCAAGATATACTGGAAGTTCCTTACCTGTAGTAACCTGATTACATTTCCTAACAAGTCATTAGTATTTTCTATCATCTGTGTCAGGAATTCTGCATCTGGAACTGATTGTTTCACTTCAGAATATGTTGCTGCTTCTGATATTTTTTCTGTCAAAAATGAAAAGACAAGAACAGGAGAAAGAAAAAACGTTAGAAAATATTCAAATCTCTTTTTATCATTGGAATGGGTTAAGTGGAACGGTTAGAGAATATCTTTCATTTCACGAAATAAGGTTGAACGCATTATTAATCATAACAAACACAAAAACAAAATTGTTTCTTTAGCATAGTAGAAAGTTAAAGTTGCAAGGGCATCAATGAGAGAAGTTCCAACCTCCTTGAATAGAAGGAAACTCCTCATACTTGGTTACACTTGTTGGTCATTATTGTACACGTTCAAACAGAAGAGGAGCCAAGACACTTCCTTGAGGGACACCATTTTTTGCCTGACTCCGTTTACCGTTGAGCTCAACAAAGAACTGTCTGTTAGTGAGGAGGTATAGGATCATATTTGTCAACCTCCCTTCTTGTTGCTCCAAAAAGTTTCCGGGTGAAAATCATATGGTTCACTGCGTCATAAGTTGCACGAAGGTCAACAAAAGCTGCTTCGGTCGTTAGCCCTTCAGCTTCCTCGAACCCATCTCGATGTACTGTGTGAGGTTCAAGAGTTGGCAATTACAGTTCTCCAGTTACATTACACTATGAATATCGTGCCGAGGTATATCAATGGATCTTATATTAGAATTACATTGGAAATTTAACAGTGATATTCGAGCAAGATTTTAGTCTCCTAATTTGAAACCGATTTGATCTGACCAATGAATATAAAGTATCAACACAAATGAGGTACCGCGTGAATATTCTGGAAAGTAAACTTCAGGACTCCTAACAAAACGAACACAAAAACAAAATAACTCTTTGACGTTGATTCTTTGTGTCATTCCTATCAAAATTCAACAAAAAATAACTTGTTCGAAGAGTGTATAGATCATAACTTGTTATAAATTATTTATATAATCCAGAACCTCTAATATTAAGTGTTGACTGACTTCTAGGATTAAACCTCTACCGCAGAATATGGATTTCGCTTTTCCAAATGTCTATACTCAAGATTCCATTATCCCAAAGGATTTGACTGTGTAATTCCATTTAAGTAGAAAATCCATTGCTGCAGGGACTTATTATCAACACGAACAATTTTTTCGGAATATCACTTATATCCCGGTACGTGTTGCGTCGAACTTGACATTTTATACTCAGAGAAAGTAAGGTGAGTAACGATATTAACATTTGGCTGTTTATACTTTAAAGCTTACTTAAGCTCCATCAATGAAATCGTATATAGAATATACATAATTTAGAAGTAATAATGAATATGATCAATTTGCCCAAGGTACACAGCCGTATCAGTATAAGCTAGTAGTGCTCTTCTTGAGGGCCATGCAATTACCATTGCCCTGGAATTATTGGGAATCCTTAATACATTGCGTCAAGAACATTTGTGGTAAAACAACTGTTCCAATGATTTAAGCACCGACCTAATTATAGGATCGAACCTAGGACCTCACATATGACAGCCAAGAGCCTTTACCATTAAACCACAGTGATCTCTCTCAAAAATGACCATCAGTCACTGTTTCATGAGAGATTGGCGTGGATTTAGGGTCTGGAAATCTCAGTTACATTTCGTTGTGGTTGCAGTACTTCCATTATCTTTGTGGCTGTAATGTCATCGTTAAGCCTTCTTGAGATATTCAAGATGAACCCCCTGAAAATAACTATACGACCACGAGAAATGGGCTTGGATTAAGAGTCCGGTCTAATGGTCTAATGAAGCGATTACTGTAACTGTCTTTTGCAGGTTGTGCGGAAAATAGTGGATATTATACTGATGACCCTTCTCCAAGTTCGCGGGATCAAATACTTTTGTTTTGAACTTCAGGTGGCCAATCTTAGATTCATATTTATCGTTTATATCTTCATCTATGACTAGGATAATAATAATAATAATATTAATACTCAGTTTTTATATAGCGCTTTATATTACAATCACTAAGCGCTTCCAAACTTGGAGATTATTACCCCGGCTTTAGCTGTGCTGCCATTACGGCAGGACAGTAATAGAATACATAATTTTATGAACCCTTATACCTTAGAAGTAGCAGTAGGAGGAGGAGTACGAGTAGAATACGTTGATGAGGAGGAAAAGTAGAAGTAGGAGTAGTAGTAGTAGTAGTAGTAGTAGTAGTAGTAGCAGTAGTAGTAGAAGTAGCAGCAGTAGTAGAAGTACATGAAGCAGCAGTGGTAATAGTGGTAATGGTAGTAGTAGGAGAAAGAGGAGAAGGAGTGGGAGTAGTTATAGCAGGAGTAACGACAGAAGTAGGAGTAGAAGTTGTACTGGTAGTAGTAGCATTATAAGTGATTGTAATTATTATTGTTACTTGTATGATGTTTGCATTATTGATTTCATTATTTATCGCCGCTTCACATGTTCGTATAATTTCCGATGTTTACAAATGATACAACGTCCATACTTCACTTCCATCACACACGTCAATCAATGCCGGTATCGTCGACGGGGCGTCTTCCAGTGAAAGCCCAATGACCACGTCATCTTGCAATTAGAAAGATGATACCTCCCCCATCATTTTATGAATCATTGGTTGTCTTCACGAAATCGATCTCGATGAATGCATCAGGCTGGGAGATGAAATAGCCTTTCAAGGTTCTGGGGATAACGCGCCAATGTACATCCCTCCTCCTCTTCATTGTTACCTGTTCTATCAACACCTCTTTAAATTGCCACAGATCAACGTCGGACGGACCAATTGGAATATGATATGATTGGACAAGTTACCCTGATGCGATCCGAAGCATCATAATCTTAAAACGCGGCGTGAACGGGAAAATCTGGCGTACAACGATCAATAGAGCGTCTTATATATTCCGGGTGCATTCCCTTTTTAATATACATACTATTAAATGTTTTGTTATGGAAAGTTGTGCAGTATCGATGTACACAGTTTCAGAATATATCTGTGATGACAACGGAATACAGTATTCTGATGCATTGCCTTTTTATATAGACTAGACATCGCCTACATATATTTACTGTTCATTTGGATAAGGCTACAGAAACAAGTGAAAACAATGGGGAAATGATATATACTTCTTTCTACGGAGCTTTCTACACTTGCTTGCTTGCTTGCCAGGTGCCTTGTCTGTTACATACATTTGTGAACAAGGCTCACCATCTACTTATATCTCTGGTTCTTTATAATGTGATGCTGCTTCTGTTACCAGTCAGCCCAATTAACGTATTCATGTATTTGTTGCGCTGTATCCCTGCTTATCTTTCCCTCAATTTTCCCTGGCAGTTTCCTGTTTTATGTGCCTTCTCCTTTCATATGCACAACAAATTGAAGTTGTCTTTTCCTTATGTTGTTAAGGAGGGATCTATCGACACATGCCCAATCCTAAGCATTCATCTTAAGACTTAAGAACCATATTTCTGCTGTTTGAATTATGCTGTCCAAGGATTTATTTATCGCCCTCGCAGCATTGTTGTAGTCTATACAGCAAAAATAGACATCTTACTGTACTTACAATGTTCCTTCAGTTAGCATTTGCAGTGCAAACATAGCATTCATAGTTTCCATACTATCTGGAAATCCATACTGCACTCCTGATATCTTTGGTGGAACCTTAAATGATATTCTCATAAGGAGAATTCTCAGTATGAGCTCTGGAACATGACTAATCAAACTGATCGTGCTGTGTAATAATAATAACATTAACAGTGGGTTCTTGTATAGCCCTCATGTCTGTCAGACTTGACACTCCTGGCGCTCCCAATAGCTCGCATTTGATAGCTTCTGGCTTTTTGGGTAGAGCAATAAAGATAGACTTGTACAAATGTTCTGGAATTTGTCCAACGTCATAGATTCTGTTAACTGTCAAAATAATATGTGTGACGCCCCAATCGTCCAAGGCTTGCATGATTTCAGTTGCTTAACATGCTGCTTTTCATTTTCCATTCTGTGCAAAGCCCTCCTTACTTCACCTTCCATGATAGATGGTCCATCCATTCATGGCTTACTCGATAGCAGGGACCCGTTTCACAAAGCCTTTTTTATGACATATATCAGTGACAAATCTGCTGATAACCAATCAGAAGCAAGCATTTCAGTAGCTTATAACAACAACTGTCATTTGTCACTAATCACAAGTTTTGTGGAAAAAAACCTGGTCTGCCACCCTTGTTATCAGTATATAGTTCAGTGGTGTATGTCTGCCAACAATGCAGGATTGTATCTTTATCCATAATGATAACTAGACAGTATTGCATTCTACACTAATCCTGAGTATATAATTTCTAAATCTTGTTATAAATTCGAATACCTTGTGATCCGGGGAAATCTCAGTTACATTTTTCGTTGTGGTTGCAGTACTTCCATTATCTTTGTGGCTGTAATGTAATCGTTGAGCCTTCTTGAGCTATTCAAGATGAATATCCTGAAAATAACTATACGACCACTTCCAGAAAATCAAATAATGACGCCAATATTCCGCTCTTGAAAAGCGCATAACACGTCGTGGTACAACGTCCATACGCGCTCCCAAAGACCTTTGGAAATTAATCAGCGCCAAGTCCATTCACTATTCAATTCAATCCAATACAAATAATTTTATTTCCATAACTAAATCAAAATATGAAAAAATGCATTTATTAAATCAATATGAAATGACGTTTGCAATATAAAATAGCAAACGCACTTTATTTGTAATTATACAATATGAAATGTCGGAAAGTAATCAAAGCATTTGGGGATGCAAAATATCAAAGCATAATATTATCATTTTTAATTTTAAAATTTAGTAAACCCACTAAAAAGCAGAGTTTATATTTGTGTGGATTACTAAAAAAAGGGGGGGGGTTGAAGGGGGAAAGGGGTGAATTACTTTCTGGATTACCAACATAATTATAAGACATCATATCAGCTGCCAGAAAACTGTCAGGAAAGTCTTGATTAGGCGAAAGAGAGTAGGACAGAAACCATGGAACTGTTAGATTATAAAGCATCTGAACATGGAGTAAGTCATGACGCAGAAATTAGGGGCGGATCTTGGATAATCCAAAAGCGAGGGGTGCATAGGCGATTTGTTTTTTTCCGAGAATAAAACATTGAAATGTCTTTATTATATTATTTCGATGTGTTGTCTAGCAAAATTATCTGAATTCTCAAATTTGGATATCCCTTCTGGCGATTAGAAAGGTTGAGGCCTTTGGCCTTTGACCTTTTCAACCATGATGTTATGCTGTTTCTTTGCGTTTCTTGATCGGGGAGGCAGCCTCGTTACCAACATCCCTCTCTCTCTCTCTCTCTCTCTCTCTCTCTCTCTCTCACACACACACACACACACACACACTTTTTTTCTCTCTCGTTCCCGCCATTAAGACGATAGGACGGTCACGAAACATGGAATGTGATGTATGTTTGCGTAAACAATTAAGGAACCTAACAAGACGCGCCCAACACTGCAAACATGAACTTTGGTAATTCTATAACTTCCTTTGAGTTTTAATGAAGTTAAAACCACGAATAAAAGAAGAAAAACACAAAAGACTTTCTATGACGTTGATTTTTTTTTATAGCCATTTCAGTAATCTATGCTCACATTAGGGTGGCTTTAGTAGGTCAACTGTAAACCCAAGTTCCCAAAGCTCAAAAAGAGATAGCGTCATTTCTTGTTAAACGCATCTGTAAACAGGAATATTTGAAACATTATAGAAATAGCATGTACACCTGAGTTAGAAATTCCTTGGTATATCGACTATTCTGTTGATTCAGGTACTGAGTTTCTTTTCATATTTTAAGAAAAAACAATTTCATCGAAATGACATATATTTTAACAAGCATGAAATCGTGCATGAAGCATACCATTAGTTTATTCAGAGAAATGAAAAATCTTCTTTTTCTTTTTCTCGAAAATATGGCACAATGGGGAATAACTACAACAGCGCACATCCCACTTAACTTTGTAGTCAAAATCGACTAAACACGTTTGACATCAGGCTAATTGAAGTCCCTTTCTTAGATTTCTCTATGGGGTTAGGTAGATTTGAATCGATAGGCCTAATTTAGATATTTTAAAGCAATTTGAAGGGGAGAGAGACGACGACTTTTACAGATTTTACAAGGAGAGATATCCCTCATTCCCTTTGAATCACCGAACCTCTCTGAAGCTCTTTTGGAAATTTACATTTCACACAAAAAATACATGAGGAATCACCAAACCAATAGTGTAGTGTTTTACAGATTGTACGAGCAAGAAGAAATTCAATTTTGGAACACTGAAACTGCATTTTTGAGCATCCTTCAACCGAATCGTATATACAAAATATGGTACTTCCGCCGCCCGTGCATCAATGCGGAAACCGATGCCCGGAAACGAAATACAAAAACCTAATTGTTTGAAGTGGACACAAACAATCCCATGTATATATTAATTTATGTGATGCGATTTGTATTAACCTCCATTTTCTACTGCATCTATATATCTCAGAATCCATTTACGAAGTGATGGATCGACAAGCTAATTTCCTTTCCTTACTTTCTAGAGTGTTGTCGCTTCTTATTAGATCGGTCTCTATTATATTTGTGACATCTTGTGACATCAAGTCGATTTGCTGAGATGCAACAACTCGTCATCTTGTCTTTTAAGTCCTCTTCTCGTCTTATTGGCCTAAATTATGTCACCATCTTGTCGGCACATGTATTAAAGCTTCCATAATAATGTAACCCATGTTTCATGAGACCGGAAGTGGTTTCTGCTTAATAGGTCCATAATGTAAACAGGGACTTCATTGCAAAATGTAACGGGGTAACGAGGTAAATGGGCTTCATAGATTTAGCTGATGTCTTGAACACTACTTCATTTTCGCAATGGTCAGGAATTAGCAAGTCGAACAAACTTTTAGTTCATATAATTCAATCCAATAATTCAATCAATAGCTTATATTCGAGAGACTATCATGTAAAACTTCACGATCAAGAGGCGAATCTGAGAATTATGGTAATTTTAGAATTCGTCCGTATCTCGTATAGGACCTCTGTCATTTCTTGTGATGGTTGTAACTCGTAGGATTTAATTTCAATAACGTCACAGATTTCATCAATTAAGACGCGCTGAATAAGGTATACAATTTCTTGACAGATCAAATTAAGCAAATATGACGCTTCCTTGAATCCACTCATTGAAAAAATCGACTTCATTAAACTGATCCGTCTGTTTCAATAGACGTCTCTTACTATGAAAATACACATCTATCTGAAAGGTTCCAGAATATTGTCGAAATAAATTACTCGGACCTAATTAATGAGTCGTTGTGGGTTTATTTACAATTCAAATGGTCATTTCCTTCCGTCCAGGCCTGTCAGTTATTGTTAACGTCCTACTGATGAGCTGTCAGGGGGAACTGTTCTAATCCTGTCCCTTTTTATACCAGAAAAAAAATCTTCTCGGTTTCATGAATTTATTATTTTCTTTTTATTTCTCATATTTGAAAAGGACAGCCCATTCAATTAAAAAATATGGTTTTCAGTGGGGTCCTATACAAAGGTACATGTAAACAATTTAAAGGATACATTAAAACAACAAAAACAAGCGAGAACAAATATTTAGAGGGTTATGTACCACATGGAATTTGGGAAGTTTAGGGGCATTCCATTTATGAACGTCAATAATTAAGGTATACATACCCACATACAAATAATGGCTAAATTGTTAGTTCAAGTCATAAGAAATAATTATAAAACATCTATTCCCTTGTTCTATCATTTGTAAATTAATAACCCCACGTTTACACTCCACCAATTCCCCTGAACATCTAGATTTAAGTGACGATTCGTTCTTCATATACTAATTGCCACATTCATACAAGTTTTTCTATAACATTCAGTGTTACATAAGTAGGTTTTGTTAATAGTTTGCTTTTTCTATACAGTAGTCATTAAATCTATGATTATGTCACTTAATATTCGATCATAATATACTTCAGGCAAATTACTATTAGTTTTTTTTGTGACCGTAAAAAGGGAATGTTCTTCATTACCGGATAATTCCCAGCATACATTCACCACTGCCACCGGCCGTTTTATATGGATTACGATTTTTAAAAAATTATCCGTTTGAGGGCGTCAGCCATGTAAAGCCTTACATATTTCTTCCTTCTCAACTTTCCTCTGTTGTTGTTTTTTTATTCTGTTTTGCGCTGTTGCTCTCCATTAGTTTGTATGACCGGGGTGATAATACAAATATATCGACTGCTATGAGAGGCCTGGATGGCTGTTTCGCCCAGGCGCGCCTCGGGTTCATGACAGGATGCAACTTCCCCTTGAGCCAGTATAAAAACAGCCAGGCTTCGAATAATAATAATAATAATAATAATGAACATTTGTATAGCGCCTTTTCGATATATCTTTTAAATACCGAATCGACACAAAAATCTAGCAAGAATTATTACCTCATCCTTTTCTTGAGTAAGGATTGGTTGAAACATCACAGAAGATTTGAGACACTGTCTGTTAAATCTTCGCTGGAAAGATGACTAAATGTTACAATCATTTGGAAAACGCAGACAAAAAGCACTGTTTGGTATCCGCGTTTGCACAAAGTAACTTTTAACACCTAAGCCAATTGGGATCTCATCAAAATGTTACTATTTCCCGGTGCCCGGAATCTTTAAGGAATCTCACACATGAACTATTGACCGTTACTGGCCTTGTTCGTTTCTTTACGGGAATGGCTCAAATCATGACTCCAATTTCGACTTTCTAAAGAGAGGTATAGGCGCATTATAAATATGAGCTATTTCTTCTTCCCATTTTCTCCTTTTCATATACAGTGCGTCCCAGAAAAAACAAAACCGTGAAATATCGATGTTGTATCATAATTTAATCACAATTATAATTATAAAATGACACATATTTGTATAACTTAGATCCTTCTCTTTCATTTGATGCAAGTCATACGATGTGAAATACGATATGATGCGTGATTTATGCTTCATATGTATTGTATCACATGAAAGAGGAGGATCTAAGCTTTACAAATATGTGTCATTTAGGAATTATAATTGTGATTAAGTAATGATAAAACATCGATAATTCTCGATTTCGTTTTTCTGGGACGCACTGTATACATCAATTTATCTCTTTTGGAAATATATTTCCCATGTGTAATTGTTTCTAGTCTTATAAGGTAATTTCGTTTTTAAGTTTTTTTCTTCAAAGTAATTAAAGCAGTCAGGTATTTTATTCTGGTTGAGGACCTCGCTCTATCAAGCCCAGCTTCTATAAGGTCTCTTCTTTCTTTCATGTACAGAACATGATCTTCCATAAGTAACTTTTGTATAGAGTTTCTTTAGTTAATGACAAAAGTTGTATGCTGAACATTAATATTGCACTTTAAATGTTTTTGATATATATATAATCTGCTCTTCCTATTTTTTTTTTTTTTTTTTTTTTTTTTGGGGGGGGGGGGATCCTATTTTCGAATGTTTGTGAAAGAAAAAAGAAAATGAAGTACGTGCCTATGATCCAGGATTCATAGTATACATTTATTTATTTTATGTATTTCTACAGGGTAGCACATACAGTGTATCACCAATTTGGTGGTCTTCTTATAGTTCCCTACTGAAGTTTAGTAGACCGACTCTAAACGTCAGTAATGTTAATGGCCGTTTGGATGCATAGCAATTAATGTGGTAAACATGACGGTAGGAGGTTAGTAAAACAAGTCTCGCAGCGACAGAAATTATAAAGATATTTTAAAAAGGCATCTTTTCAAGACCTGCTTACACGTAAAATGTGTCTAAGAACAACGAAATACAAATTGTATTTCTGCCTACGCACAAATCTATCTAATATTTGTTCAAAATCATTTTATTTTGACTAGTCTTGCCCATAACATGAAGAGTCGTTTAGAATTGTTAGTATTAAACTATGTTAGATAGCTCAGACAGATACCGAGATGTGATTGGTCCAGAGCTCGTGACGTAACAGTACTTGCGAGGACCTTAATTGTTCTATTACCCAACCGGTTAATATAAGAGGGGTGAGGGGGGGGGGGTCGGGGAGGGGGAGGGTCAATATTGTTTTCTTTTTCTCCCTTGAATTTTTTTTTGGAAATTTAATTTCTTCCCTCAAAATGTTTTTTCTTAAATATTTTTCATTTCTCTCGATGTTTATATAATCTCTTGGGAAAAATATAACTCCTTTAACGGTCCAAAGAATGTTAAACACCCCCTGTCAGTCAATAATCTGTATAATTCTTTTCCTTACCCTGTAATGAAATCAGTGCTTAATTTTAGGATTTAAATCAACAAACGTAAGATCGTTCAAAGTAAAAAGTTTTACATTTTATTTGCATTGTGACAAGTTAAATCATTTTAATATGTTTAGTTTATCATCTTCTTAAAAAGAATGAAACAATGCAACTGTTTAGATTTTTATAAAAAGGTATCTTCGGTTATGTAAATACGCTCATTCTTTTTCGGGATTGAACGACACGTGCTTTGAGTGATGCTTCCCCCTCAGGGCTCAGGTTAAGAATTATGAAAGCACATATATTTCTAAAGCTCTGTTAAAGAAGGAGCGTGACTGAGCAGAAACGAAATAATTAGACCTTGCGGCACAGATTCACACACTTCCAATGAAACTTTGAAGAGACAGACACATTTTGTAACTTGATATAGTTCACTTTAGCTTTACTATAAAAAGAAGTCCTCGATATTGAGTTGTTTAAGAGAATTCTAACCGGGCGTTTCGTTTACCACATGTCGACTCCAACGGCTTCTTTTTCATCTTCTAATTCGTATCTTGGCGCGAAATGAAGACCACGTGGGCATACATAACAGAGGGATATGAATGAGCGGCACGTCATGCCATAGCACGAACCCTTTTCTAAAGATAGACAGTTTATGCAGGGTTACTGGCATTCATTAAAGCTTGATGGAGACAGCATTCATAGCATTGTTTTAAAGTTCTATAAGAAAGATTGATCGGGGAGGGACTCGCTACTGTAATATGGTCCTTCCGCTTTGATTACTAGTATACACTTTAGGTTTATTTGTAAATTCCAAGGATGAACTACAAAGAAACGATTTGTGAGACAGGTGAATTTTGAAGTACTGTTTATTTTTGTTTGCATTTCTGAAGTACACGCACACACAAACACACGCGCACACAGAGATACAACCGTGTATATGTAGTTGGACTTTGGCACTTTTCTACCAGGTGCGTTTACGAAAGGCTTTAAAAAAAAAAGATGTACAAAATATAAAACAATTATCAATAAATATCAATTGATTTCTAAGCGGTTTGAGATTTAAATTGTTGCTAAAGAATGTATACTTACTTGACATAGGTGAAGAATGACATGCCGTGCATAAATTCAGGTTTTCATTGATGAATTGTTGAGACTTACGACATTGTCCACAAAGACCTGAAATAAATGAATGAAAACAAATGTTGATACGCTGACAATGGGTAAGAGACGAAAATTGAGACCAAAGTACGGTTTTGAAGTGTAACCTAGTTTTTCACGCGATATAAATACAAATTTGTTTTTTTTTATATTAAAAATAATTGAAGGGTTTTTTAGTGTTAATTAATTTATGTTGGTATTTGTGTTTTCAGAAACAAAGGTGATCGATTTCAAATTCAAATGATATTCATCATCTTCATTATCATGATAATAATCATATAATAATGACTTAAAATGAAAATTTAATAATAATAATAATAATAATAATAATAATAATGATAATAATGATAATAATGATATTAGTTTCTTATAAAACATTTTACCATTGACTGACTTAAGCGCTTACAATATTATTATTACTTCTGTTTAGGGGTTCAATCAAGAATCCGAAATGTTATTCCTTTGTACTGTTAGTAAATCATTTTGCAAGGCATAACGTGAACAAAGCGAGAAACAAATGGCGCCTTGAACTGCATCTATCTAATCAAATTACTCGAAATTAATCAGGCCTCCAGTGAGTACTTTTGATGAAATATTCACTCTTTCCCGCCCATTCATTTTTTCTCGTTTCAGGGGAAATGCTCATCATATTATTTTGTGTATAGCAGTCATTGTCTAACCATGGTATGCTGGTAAGAGCAAGCGGAGAATACTTTTGCAAAGAGTGACACTGGCTGTAATCATTCCTGCCTCCAGAATTTGATTGTGAATAGGCCTCAATATGTCGCTTTCCTTGTTGAGCCGAAATGATCCCCTCCACACACAAACATAAAAATGATTGGGAAATTATTCAGTGGTTTTGTATAATTGCTGTTAATTTACTACCTCTTATGATTTAAAAACTATTTTTAATCATGATAAATAAAAATTGTCCATAAGTATGAATCTCATGTAATGCGTATATACTCTAGGTATTGTTAATAACATACTTGTCTGTTCACCCACACCCTTAGAGTAAAATTAGTAACACTTCTGGGTGCTTAACCGGGTAGCACCTGCAGTGGTCCCTAAATCAGTGCAGTCATAGTACGGTCACTTGAGAGGGAACTAGCTAACCCGTTGCTAAAAATAGCACCCTCAGAGGCTTCGTGCAAGATTAGTAGCATTTGTTTTTGGTGCTGTAATAATAATAATAATAATAATATCTAATTTTTATATAGCGCTTAATACAAATGTCTCTAAGCGCTTTACAAATATAATATACTGTACCAGGTAACACATGCACTGGATCTAAAACAGCTCTGCAAATGCAGTCACTATATGAGCACCCCAAAAGTGTTATATATATATATATAGCCCTCCAAGTGCTAAAATCAGCACTGTAGTTTTTAGGGTGTACACAACATCAAACTATAATTTTGTGTGAGAAATGCACATGAAGTCAAATCGAACTTGCATTATGAATTGCAATCAGCGAATGAGCTTAGATGGAATACGAGCTCATATCACACTGACTGCGCGATAATTTGATAATCATCTGTCTTCCCTTTTTTGTAAAAACCAAGATTCACTTACGACGAGTCATTTCTACCATGTCCAAATAAAAGGGTTACGTGACAAGAATAAACATTGCCCGTAACACCCCATCTTCGTAGATGTATATCGGTCGAATTCTTCTTTTAGTTAACTATTTAACATAATGGAAATCCTTCTTCAATTATCGTTTCAGTCAATTGTATTTGGTGAGCAGTGGTGAGGGGACAGTTTGAACGTCTACCGACCCTTTATAGGGCTTACATCGAATCATCAGGTCAGGGGGCGTTTCACAATGCCTTTTTTCAATGACAAATGACCAAAATCAGTGACAAATCTGTTGATAACCAATCAGAAGCAAGGATTTCCGTAGCTTTTAAAAAAACTGTCATTTGTCACTGATGAAAAGTTTAGTGACCCCCCCCCCCCCCCCCTGGTCGAGTTACCCTACCTTTTATTATAACATGCACTTTTTTAACGAAATATCGGGGGTAATGTTTGTGAAATAAATACCTCTCATCTACAAAATGGCCTGGTCCGATAAACCCGACACTTTGTGTAAAAACCCTACGGCAAAAATCTACGACATCTCGCGTCATCTTCCTCTTTCGTAAAAACAAATTTGTATATTCGCCTGAGTTCTATTTTCCGAATGTTGCGCATTGACTTGACATAAATACAATTACATCGGCAATTATAATGAAAAGTGTTAGAAAGGAGAAAATTAATGTCCATTTTCAATGTGAACGCGCTACGAATAAATCTAAACTCAAGAATATCATCATCACTTTAGAAGTAATCTCAAATCAGTAGCGGACCATTAATTGTTGCCTCTCGAATTTAATTAACAGTACCTTTATCATCCCATTACAATTGAGTTCTTTCACTCGAATCAGTTCAAGAAACGCGAATTCCTATCATTAAGTAAGGTCATACTGGAGAATTTAAGGGAATCCCATCGGTCGCTCACTTACAAGAGGAATAGATGCCTTCCAGACGTGTAACAGAATTGGAAAATTGAGATTTAGTCGAGATTAGAAAGTAGGATCTAATGTCTTGTTTCACTGGAAGTATTTGAAACGATTTTATGCATGTATGATCATCACGTCAGCTGTTATATGAGCATTACTTCCACTACATGATATGTGGATGTAATTATACTTGGCAATAATGATTTCCCTTTGTATTTAAGATAATACGGATATTATTGATAAGAGGCTTATTGAGGCAAATAATATTACAGAAATGTGTAAATGGTTCTAAACTGAAATATATTCATATTAAAAGGAAAACAATACATGTAATACGCAGTATAAAAAGTAGGTATTCTTTTCAACAAAAGTGAATTTTCGTATGTGCGATGTACTGAATTCTTCAGGTGTAAAGAATAGAGGAATCACGTGTTAGAAGACAGAATTTGTTATAACGTAATCATAAAAGTTTATAACACAGCACACGCATCAAGACTCTATTATGTATTTCAGTGTTTTCAGGAGATGCAAAGGAAATGACGGTGTCATTAAAAGCACCACGCATCTTGGTACGCTTAAGAACAGATTTGCATCCTTGCAAGTATCGTACATGCCGTCAGAGACGACACAGGGAGGGGACAAAGCTTCGTGATTTTCTTGCCCTGTAAAGTTGAACATCTTGATTCATTTATTTCTGTTTTTTGCTCTACACTTCGCCTTTAAAAGATAGATTTCTTATTGTAAATTATGGTTATGGATTTTTGATTGCTTCTCCTCCAATCCTTACTGTTTTATCACCCAGTGGATATTCTGCCTTTTAAAAGGAAGTTAGGTAAAAAGGAATAAAGGATTCTATAGAAGCCTTCTGTTTTTTTAATACTAGAACTTCAGATTACATTGTATATTGAGATCGCTCTATGATTAGCCGAAATTCTATTAGTTTTTCAAAAAAGAGAAAGATACAATGCACTGTTGCGGTAGTAATCATGTTCTACGGTTTTACATTTTATTTTAATCTCGACACATTAGTACATAACGTATGTGAGACGAAATGCCCAAGATAATTTATGTTTAAATTTTACAAAATGGCATGTTATGTATTAAACAGAGAGGCACTTGCTAAGACCAATCTTTGTTTCAGAATATATATAGGCATTGGTGTTAACGTATGCAATGGAATATTTAGAATGCTGTTATAAAGCGGATGGTCTTTCAGTTCCGGGAACTATGACAAATACGTTTTCAGAGAAGAAAAAGAAAACAAGTTTAATCTTAAATGGCATGAATTTGGTAGAAGTACCTTCAGACATTAATATTCAGAGCATGATTTTATGGATCAAAGTTTTTTGTGTCAGCTCAGTTTGAATAATTTAATGCTCCGGATTATTTTAGGAAACAAACACGAATCGTGTTAAAATAAAAAAATAAAGTGATAAAAATTGTAATGTCACATTCTCCACCCGGATCTCAATAGGTATCTGGTATATAGCAATTTAGGGGTTAACGATAATTGCATGCTTCTTAAGAAGAGCAGTATTGATACTAATGTGGCTGCCTTGGGTTTTTACTAAAAAGACCCAAATTATAATAAGTTATCAATAAGTCACATCAAAAACGAGATTTTGTTCTTTCACTACTAAATAATCCTCAGTTTTATACTTATTTACATCTTTAAGTCTGTACAAAAAATTACAGGTTGAGAAAACAAATCCCGACTGGGCGTTGTATTTTCAACAAGAGAAACTCGCTGAGAGAAAAAAAACATACTATTAATGTAACTTTATCGAAATACAGTGTATTCATCTTGTTTCAATTTTATATTGCAGATTGCAAACTTCAACTTCCTAAAAATTACACTCTAAAAAGGTAAAAAGCGACTTGTCGGTAAAATAGTCGATGTGTTTAAAAATCTTGAACAGAAAATAATGTCTCCTTTCATTAAATTTAATCCTTAACAATTAAAATGCCTTTAACATTATTTTGTGTGTCCTACTGATATACAAATTGTAATACAGCTGTACTGTTGGATAAGTAACCTTTAAGTGGTCTATTACACTACAATTTTCAGAAATATGAAGCCGGGAGGGTGGCTGAGTGAAGGATGATAAGTGCCGATTTGCTCATGGCTAGTGACTATTTATAGCATCATCCATCTCCCCATATGTATCTATATAATTATGAAGAGATTCATTCCAATAGGAGCTAAATCCATTTTTGTAACTTCAGGGGAAAAATAATTTGTTTACCAGGCTTTATACAGGCATCTATGGAAGAGCGATATTAGAAGGTGCATGTTTTCATAATTGCTCCCAAAATGTAGGTAAATACTTTTCTTGAAAGACAGGTACTTAGTGAACAATGTTTTGATATCAATATCTCAATTTTCATCAAAAGTGGATTTACCTCCTTTTTTAATTAAACTCTTCATATATAAATCCACATATCAATAAAAATACGATTATTACATCTATGTGCCTTGTTTAATAACAATAAGTATAATTTTTGGAGGAGGTCTCTTTATATTGGGTAATGTGTTTTATTTAATGAATATATTTACAAGTATTAAAAATGTTAAGTGAGGTGTGCGTGTGTGAGAGAGTGTGTGTGCGCGCGCGTGTGTGTGTGTGTGTGAGAGAGAGAGAGAAAGAGAGAAAGAGAAAGAGAGAGAGAGAGAGAGAGAGAGGGAGAAGAAGAGAGCTTAAAAGTGGATACCTATCGAGTTATACCCAAAGCTACTGAAATAAAATATTTTAAAGTTGTATTTCCGAGTCAGTGCGTGTAGTCGGGTGGATATAGGAGGAAAGGATGTAAGGGGAAAGTGTGCGCGATTATGTGTGTAGGTGCGTGCGCATGTATACATGAAATTATAGATATCCATCGATTCATATACCCTATTTTAAAAAAAATACTTTTCCTGGTATGTCAGATCCTTTCCTCTTCCCTTTTTATTAAACTACAAAATAACAGTTATGGATCACACGTGAGGGAGTGTGAGTGGGAGGGCAAAAGAAGGTGTTTGGGTTGGGGGATGTTGGTGCGTATGGGTGAGTGAACAATTTAGAAAAGAATTAGTACCTGTCGAGGGATTAATACCCTTTGATCCGATATGCGTTTCAATTCGTCTAATACCCTTCGGTCTCTTAACATAATTATGTATAGTAGGCCTATGATATAATTTGCCTTTGTAAAACTGTCAGTGTGGTTTAATAATCAGTTAGGCCAATGCTCATAAATACAAAACATCATTTAGTTGGATCCCTGTGGTACATGTCACAAGTTTTATGACAAAATATTGGAATAGTAGGATAATAGCTCAAACGTCTGTAAGAGGAATTAACAAGTAAGTTTGTTTTTCTTCAATAAGGCGATAATTATGATAAATTTTGAGAACTGTATTATTAGACGAGCAGCCGCGTAGACACAGATGAGTGTACATTGGACCAAATGACAATCTATCCCTGTCAGGTTTTTACCCCTATTAATTAAATTGACCGTCCATGGGCATGTCATGTGCTTTGATTTGGCCTAGAATCCCTTTTGATTGGACGTCATGCATGAAGGATGGTGCTTAAGTACAACGAGGCCGGCCTCATATTATGAGTGGACTATGATGCACATATAAAAGCATGATGCTCAATACCGATAGGGCTTTACTACGAAGGTCACGTGACATTCTAAAGAACGCTGCCGACTCCATCTTCGCTCCCGTGTCCCCTCCAAGAAAAAATCACATGCATCACCACCCCTCGCTCTTTCTCTGTTTGCCCTCTAACTTATAATGTCAAACTATTGGTAGCTAGGTATAATATCGACAAGGCCCAACAAAGAGCCATTGCTGCACGGTCGTGTAGTAGCCCCAAATATGCATTATAGGTAAAAGTACTTTCAATTCCCCCAAATTGTCGCGCCTTTTCTCTCTCCCCTTTCTCTGTATATGCCTATCTCTCCCTCTCCCTCTCTCCACGTCCCCCCCTCTCTCTCTCTCTCTCTCTATCTCTATCTCTCTCTCTCTCTTCCTTTGCCCATCTCTGTATCTTTCTCACCCCCACTCTCATTCTCTCTTTCTCTCTTGCGAGGAGGTAATAGTAACCTAAATAAGTTTGACATCGGTTATAAGTTCATAATAGTTCATATCTTACATAAATTATTATTTGTTACTCCATTTTTAAAGTTAAAACCTTTCAATTGTTTAAAATCTACGCTGTTCTTGAGCAATGCAATGTCTTTAAACTCTTTAAATATCTCTGTTATTGAATAGTCTGTTAAACCTTTCCAGACAGGAATCACGTTAGTTGACATTTTGTTTGTATTGTTTTCACACAGCTGAATTATCCTTTCGGCTTTGTATCTCCTTCTCCCTAGTGCCAGTAGGTTTTAATTCATCGCATCACACAGGATCTCCAAATGCAAACGCACAAGTAATAATGAGGCAGACATTTATAAAGACAAACGTGTCTACCCACATGTTGCTCAGGCACGTCTAATAAATAAATGCAATATAATACCAAAAATATTCTGAAAGTGCTTACAAAAAAACAAAACAAAAGATACTTAGGGGAAAGCACTTATCGGGTGTATTTTTAGATTTCTCTGAGAGCAATCTGCAGCTTTACAAAGTAGTATCACATTAATTTCTTAGTTTTATTATGAAAGTGATATGCATTATATTTTAATGATCACATATTGCCACAGTCTTTCGGAACATAATTGCGCTTAACAAAATCGGTGAAGGCACAGTTTTTTTTTTTCATTTGTACTTCGCGTCGAGTGTGTAAAAGAGAATTATATTTAGGGCACTGACATGACTAAAAAAACTTGTTCATTGTCATCGAATTTCGAATAACTGAATAGTTGCTCACTTTCGAAGGACAGGCTCTTTTATTGAGGTCTTTGCACATGATGTAGCTATTAACATCATTTTTTCATTTGTACTTCGCGTCGAGTGTGTAAAAGAGAATTATATTTAGGGCACTGACATGACTAAAAAAAATTGTTCATTGTCATCGAATTTCGAATAACTGAATAGTTGCTCACTTTCGAAGGACAGGCTCTTTTATTGAGGTCTTTGCACATGATGTAGCTATTAACTGAAGTGAATATATACAAAACTTTAAAACAAATCATAATTCTATTATTCTGTATGGATTTATTCTTTCTGAAACAGGTATTTTTGTTAGCAATATAAATTCCTCTTCTTTACGGCTTCTCGAAATGCAGATAAATTCAGAAATCATTCTTGATGCCTGATTACTACAATCAACAGATAAAAGGAAATTGTGTATGATTTTAAAAATGATATTAGATGT
The DNA here is from genome assembly GCA_035222895.1 of Strongylocentrotus droebachiensis. Taxonomy (NCBI): domain Eukaryota; kingdom Metazoa; phylum Echinodermata; class Echinoidea; order Camarodonta; family Strongylocentrotidae; genus Strongylocentrotus; species Strongylocentrotus droebachiensis. Next base: position 1,277,358 of record JAVYIG010000016.1, read on the forward strand.
CACATTGGTATATCGTTTAATACTTCGTTTCTAAGCGCTTTACATTACATGTAATATATGAATATATAATGTATATGCAAATATTCTATATATGTCTTTATTTCTATTAAATGTCTTCTGCATTCGTATCTTGATTTTGAAATGTGTTTAAAGTGCATGTTGAGAGTATATTGGTATTACCTTCGGTAATTACATGCGCTATATTAGAGCTAAATATATACAAATAATGAATGAATGAAAAACATTCATTATTTGTTTTATACAACATCAAAGAAGATCTAATAATCAACAAATTATGCTTTACTCTTTATATTTATTAAAGTTGGAGTCAAGCCTTCTCGATTACATACAATCAGATTACCTTCGCGTCAGATACACACAGGGATACGCGCATGGCAGAGAGGTACGCAGTCTGCATATAACCAAAAATGCACGCCCGTGCAATAGAACATCTATTGAATATCATGTGACCAACAATCCTCCAATCAAATGACAAGGATCCACGTAGGTGTTACTAATATTTGTATTATTGTAATTAATTCCCTCGTTATTTGATTCAGTTGCTAATCAGTAAATGACAGTGAACACGCTCCGCTCCCTGGTGGGTGTTTAAGAAGGTTGCTTTTAGAAATATAAAGAGGGAGAGAGAGACAAACAAAGAGAGAGAGAGAGAAAACAAAACAAGCGTAAATGGTATGAGAATGATATAATAGGCGGTGTCACACAGAAAAATCCCGACCCATCTTGAATAAACCAGATTTTAGAAATCTAGTTTTTTCATTTACGTCGGTGACAGACTGGTGACAGACAGGCTACGAATAATCCGGATAACTAAAATCCGGATTTTTGATGGGCCATTGCGCACGCGCCGTTTAGGTAGATAAGGATTGTGACATCACACGTTCAATCGAAAGTATATGCGCCGTTTAGGTAGATAAGCATTGTGACATCACACGTTTAAATGCGCATTTAAACGTGTGATGTCACAATGCTTATTAAAAAGGATTATTTCAACATTGGTGTCACACAGAAAAATCCCTTAAAAAAAACCCTTGAAAAATCCTTTCAAGAGAGAATTATCTTGCTTCATATGAGGTTTTTTGAAAGGATTTTTGAAGGAATTTTTTAAGGGATAATTGATATCAGACAGCCAAAAAGAGGATAATTAAAAACCGGATAACTAAAATCCGGATTTTTGGCCTCTGTGTGACACCGCCTAATGATGACAACTCTAATGCTTCATTTAAAGTAAACTGAGATATTTTCAATACCGTCAATGTTTCAAAGTAATGTAAGGAATATAAACTTAACAGAGCAGTTTAATAAACACTGTTTTAGAGATGAAAACAACACTTGTACAACTTCCCCGAGAAAATATTATTTGCTAAATAAGATTGTTGCCTTTATTCATTCCCTTAGCTCCATAATCATTACGCAAGATAACGCTCTGTCAATCATACGTATGGTATAACTCAGTAAAGATGTATCTTGTTTAATCATATGTGAATTACATTTACAAGAAAAATAATCCATTGTCCATGAATATGAATATATTAATTTTCCTCAAATATATGAGATCATATTTTTAATCTTTAATGTGATATTTTCTATTAAAACATAAAAGATTTTAGGTTATAATACACGGAGTATTCCTTGAAGTGGTTAATAGTGATATCTCACTTTCCTAGCTCAGAGAAGAAACCTCATTTATCTGAAGGGTATTGAGATCGATCTTAACAACATTGCCCACGTTCAAATAGCATGCCACAAAACAAACGAGTCGTCTGTAGTCGCATCACCAGAACGAAGTGTGCGATTTTAGAGACGAAAAACACTCTATAATCGACTTTAATAGAAATGGAAAAGAAGAAGAAAAAAAAAGGGAAAAGGGAAAAGTAGTTCTCATTATATTTCCATAATAATGTACCTATTGAAACGGGTCCCTCTTTTTGTAGACGGTACCGTCAAACGCGGAGTTACCTAAGTATTATGAGGATTAAGATAGTTTATTCCCTTTTCCCAACAACTGCAGATTTGCAGACGAGAACTTACATGTATATATAAAAATCATCACCCCCCCCCCCCCTTACCCGCCCCCGTCTTGTGACGCCCATTTGAAAACAAAGGGAGCTTGTTTTAGCACTGATTTCTCCAGTTACCTCTATCAACTTGGCTGAATGCTCTTGCGGCTAATTAATTTCTGAGCGGCTGGCGAGGCGTCAGGAGAGAAGGGCTGTACAAATATGAGTAGTTCGACCGGTGTGTCCACTTTGTCTACTCCGATTTCAAGCGTCAATTTGGGGCTGTCTTTATTGGACATTGGGATGGTATTTAAAAACATAACTTACGCAAGGTCAATGTTCACTCTCAGTGTACACATCATCTTCACAAAAATCAAATTGTTTGCGTTTCTGATGACTCGTGAGTGAGGGTCTGCTGTTTTAAAGGGAAGAAGGACACTCGGGGATGATGTGTCAGCGGTGTTGCTATGTGCAGCTAAAAATCATCAAGCTTTGTAAAATGACGCATATAAATAACCTACAATAGAAGTACTAGAATAGAGATTTTGGACCGTAATTTAGTCATAGATGTGCGGACAATCTTCCAGATGGCGGGAGGAGGGAGGGCACGGGCATAAACATTATCAAGCTTTTCAAATTACAAAAATTAATTGCTCACAATACATATTAAAGTAGGAATTTCGGGCCGTCATGAGGGTGCTTATGATAGTTTCAGAACATTTATACGTAATTCATGAACAACGGGGGAACTATTTTGAGCACGGAGGTCTCGAATACTACAGATTTGAGGGCAGCAACTGCAGACGGAACTTTCCCGTAATATCATTTTGTTTTCATTTCGAGTTTTTCGAATCTAATTTGCTATGTAAGAACAATGCATGTCATGCATGCTCTACACAAGGCGACATGCGTTATTTCAACGCTTGGTAGAGCAATCCCTTGCATGTATAATTCACGTGGCCTATCTACAATCATTCGTGTTTCTTCAGGGACAATGGGGAATATGTTCCCCATACTATTAAATTGCTATAAAAACAAATATATTCAAAAAGGAAAGAGAAAAAGAAATAAATGGTAAGGGAGATGGAGAAATAAAGAGAGAAATATGAAAAGACTCCTCCAGCAACCTTGTACATTTCTACTCCATTCATTTCATTCAGCAAGTTAGAACGATGCCCCTAACCCCCTCCCATTATTCTCCTGCTCCCTCAGAAGCTTTGGCCGTGCTACGCCACTGCTTTAATAATGATACCATATACCATTTCTCGTCATGCCTATGTTCAGGATGTTTCAGGAGACACGCACATGATTATGCATAGTGGCGCCGGCATGGCATAACTGCCTCATAATGCCACAATCCCTACAAAATTTGCACTCATTAATCTCTCAGTATCACATGCTGATCAGACCAACGTATCATTTCCTAACTGAATTTACAGTAAAAACAGCTTGGTGACACCTCCAAAATCTCGTGCAACCGGGAATTAACTTAGAATTAAGTCAGGGGCATGAGATTCTTCTTTTAAACATGGTTTCGTTCTAAATCAGTCTCGGTGTTTGGAAAATCATTGCATCTTTTATTTCAAGGGATAGATAGTTTGCAAGGTTGTTGAATATTGATAGTAACGTTCTGGAGACCGTTCTGTACATTTGAGAGTAATACATTGATCTCATTCAAGATAATTGTTCTCTGTACATGGACTTGTTTTGTAATAATTCCAAATATTATTATATCGGTTTTTAATAATACAAAGCTTTGTCGTTAATGAGATTACTCAAGATTTGCTGTTTGTATAATGGATTGGGCCTTTTATTTCAGTCAAAAATTTATATTCGTAAACAGTACCATGCCCTTTAATCCTTACTTATACATTGAGTATACATTATGCCTAAGTCACACTGCAAACCGACCCCAACCCGACTCCAAATCGACCTATTTCTTGGCCATTCTGGGTGATGAAATATTTTGTTCGGTCTGGTTTATCGGTCGCTTTGATGTGCCCGGGGTACTAGTCAAACGTGTCTAGAAAACTCCCACTCAGTGCTTTGATGGAAATGATCGTAAGAAGAGAGAAAACATGGGACGACACTTAAGTATAATTGACGTACTTGGTTGGATAAAACGTTGGGTTGCTCTTACAACTAGTTTGCTAATGTTCTACTAATAGTAAATCATAAATTATAGATGAACATGTCCCTCCTTTTGAAGTGTATAGTAAGTGATTTAACTTGAAGAAAGGTACGGTTAACATTTAAATTATTCATACCCTTTATTGGTAATATTTTAAGTATGTAAACAAATGGAATTGTCCCGATTTATGTTCCCTGAGAAGGTGACATATCAAAGTTTAGATATAAAAGTATTCAACATAAGCCCTACTTCGACGAGTTCACCTTTCATTCTTGAGTTAAAAAAAACCAAAAAAAACATCAAATTTACAAAAAGTATAAATCATTCAATTAATAGCTCATAATCATCATGAACCATTTTTTGTCCTTCAATTATTTAAAAGGATAATGAAAAAGTACCTTTACTGGGAATAATGCTCGTACACATTAATCGATATAAGAACCTGTATTTGACAATTAATCATGTAGTGAATGTGAGTATAATAAATTCCACTTCATGTAGGCACACGGCCGTTTTAGTAAGTAATTTATAAGTACATTTTAAATATTACACAGAAATAATTAACGATTTTTCTCATCATGCCCATAGGACGTTATCGGAAAATAAAAAACTTGGTTTTAGAGTCAATACTAGCACCATATAATATGAATGAAGATCAAAGGATAATATTTGTTAAGCACTAAAGATGAAAAGGATAACAAAATTTCACGTGCGTATGTCCTTTATATGTGCTGTAAGACTAACGAGATATTAATATCTTGATATATCAAATTAATTCATTCCTAGAAAGTGAATTGAAAGACTTCACCTGGTGGCACATTTTTCCCGTTTAGGAATGGGCAATTAGAGAAGAATGTAATCGTCTTGCCTTCATGCGTCACTGTATGTGCTTCAACTTATACCAAAGGGATTAATTCAAGATATCTTAAACCCAGTGTTTCGTTTCAAAGCCTGTCCCAAAAGAAGATTTGGTTAGCTTAAACGTGGGAGAAGGGTCCACTTGGATCATCTGTTTAAAGAATCACTGAGATAGATAATGTTGAGTTGACGTTTTGGGGAAATCCGATAAAGTATCAAAAGTTGTACATTTTCAAAGTTGTGACCAATCAAATCAAAGTGAAAACTCAACCATTTCCCCGTCGAGCAAACTCATGTAGTCCTAAGAATTGTTTTTTGTTAGACGGTGTTGAAGGAACGTTTCTATCTGGTGGGGGGGGGGGCAGTGTGTACAACTATATGTCACATAAACGTATCTAGTTTTAGAAAACATATGGTAGCATGTTTAGTACAAAAGAAATAGGACACTGCTCGCAGGGCAAAATCACCTAGTTGTCAATTTACGTTTGATCGACTGTAACTTTTAATTTTCAAACGTTCACTGATTTGCTTCTCTCTAGTTTTCGCCTAATGCCGACTTGACCTGGGGATAGAAATCCTTTGTGCGCCCCCCCAAAAAAAAATGAATGCTCCCCGGGGAGTGGAGAATGTGCATACATCGTTTGTGGTTGTGCTCCAATTCGAATCTAGAGGGTAGACATTATTTGAAAAGAGCTAAGTTACATTGTGTATGTGTATAGCGCCTTATGGAACCAGGAATACTGTTTTTAGTGATTTCTTTGAAAGAAGCGTGAATCGTTTAAAGATAAAGGTGAGTTCTGGTTAAAAGAAAATGAATTCTCTCAGAATCAAACGAAACTTACACTGAATGTTCAAGATTACAAATAAATGTAATTTGCCAAACAATTTTGGTAGAAATTGTATACTGGCTGAGTAATGAGCATAGAAAGAGTAGGAAATCAACGGTTAGTAGCCCCGACACCATTTTGCGTAGTCCCATATACATCTTTCTGTGTACAGTGCTTGTTACTTTACCAAGACTGGGCCCAATTTATTATGATTTTGATGACTCCAGAACTTTACAGGACACACCAATACTTACATGCTACATGGTCAACTTTTTCTTATCCATTCCACACCTTTTCTTTCACAATGCAATCGGATGACCAGAACTCACCTTTATCTTTAAGGACAAATTAAAGAAAATTTCCATCAGTTTTAATATCGTAAACGTCATATGAGTGAGTATCCTCACGAACTCCTCTTTCTGTCGGCACAGAGTAGAGTTAGCGTGCTGAATATATGCGTCTTCTTACTTCTTTCTATTTTTCATCCTTATGCAAGATTTATCGATTCAGCCGAGAAATTGTCTATTCTCAACAAATACCTTATAAAATCATAGATAACCATGGTTTTCCTTGCGATTAAATTACATCTACCTCCTTGACATAAAACATAATAGGATTTTGTGAATACTTCTGGATCCTCTCACATCTCTTCCAAAGTATAAACACGTTTATCTGATATAATTCACGTATAATTACATCTAAAGCTAGAAGTTGGAAGAGGTTTCACCAATATCCTCTTATCAAGGAGCATTTACTTTCTATAATCTGTGCTAGACTATACGATAATAAAGCAACGACGGTATACAAGGCGATATAAATGCGATTATCATGATTATAATATTTCGATAATTCTATACTTACTAGAGTTGCTGCTCGTCAATTACATTTGTCAAATATCGATCCACATAATTCTCTTTTGAATATATTCTAAGTGTCAGCCACCTACGTAGGGCATCACTTTATTAAGTATATATTGTTAATAATTATGTTAAAAATTAAGAAAAAAGACCTTATATGTGCGTGTATGTGGACGTGTCAATAATGTATCAGGACTCAAAATTGAATGTTAAACCGTTTGTTAAAAAGTATAACGTGGTTAAAATATTTATTATATGAAGAAAAGAATGATGGATGGAAACTGTACTTTGATTATTGTTTCAGAACAGTAGGGGAAGATTTTGGTTTCTGTGTGACTATGATACGCCCAAATTAACACTGAGAATGTCACCGTTTTAATTAGAAATGCTAAAGGCTTGGCAGGATAAGGTGAAAAAGATATAAACTCTGAAAGTGAAGTGAAATTTAATAATGATAATATATGTATAATGGGTCAAATTACTTTTGAAAGTGATTTATTTGATGAAGATATTTGCCCTGCATACCCTATATCTTATAATAATGTGAAGCCTGTGGCTCATTTTTAAAGTCTTGGGATTGATGCGAATCAATTGCTTCAGAGAGTCGATATTGATCATGCTATACAAACTAGTTGGAAGAAAGTAACTCCCTCAAATTTCTACAAGTATGTTTTCTGCATGTGCATGCGTACGTGTGTGGGTGGGTAAATTCTAAATAATAGTGGGGTTTTGCTTAGGTTCGTTGGGAAGGGATGGGGTTAAAATCTGTTTCATATTACATGTATAACTGATTTAATTCCTCACAAAATGATGTCGATTCATGAATGGTTCATACGTTAAGTTAATTTAATTATGTTATTATGATGACAAAGAGTTATATTTTGACGAATTATTGTTGAGTTTTGAAAATTAATTTAATAGATTCTGAAGACATGTCTTATTTTTTCAATAGTATTTTTTTTTTTTATATGTTAATGCTAACCGATTTCATAACCCAAAATAGAGAATTACATTTAATTGTTGTTTGGCATACGACTAGAAGGTTCTTGCTATAATGATTATTAGTAATTACTTTCATCACTCTTTATCATTTTCATTATTATTTTTATTATGATGAATGTAACTCTTGTCGTTAATGTTAGTAGAAATAGAAGTAGTAGTAGTAGTAGTAGTAGTATCGTTATTATTCGTATTATAATTATAAGTATTATAATTATAAGTATTATTATTCATTATCATTATTATTATTATTGCTATAATTATTAACTAATAACACCAAAGTCCCTTTGTCAATAATCCCAAATGTATAAATACATTTCAAAATAGGTAAATGGGGGTGAATACCCCGTGATCGGAATATGAAAAATCTGTGATTTTAAAACTCGGAGTGATTCTAAGATTTAAGTGCATCTTTTGAGGATATCTCATAAATCAAGCAGCAGCATATTTGAAGGATTCATATCCTGTTATTTGGTTTAATTCCAGATCAAATGAGTGTCCTATGTATAAAATCAATCATGTTTTCAGCGTAAGATGTGTCCCGTGTGACAGTAGGTGAATGACTCTCGTACTACCCTTGATTGCCGATATCTATTGGGGAAATAACCATGACAATATAAACAAGACAATCAAACATTTACATGGAGGACCATACCTTCTTATGCAGTGTTGCCGTGGATCGCAGTACGTGATATTCGTATAGATTAGTGTATCTGATCATCAGTTACCTGCTAGTTTGCAGACATTTATCATCATGCTCTCTAAAAGAGAACTTAAAACACAAACTTAGTAATATTTTAAAATTAGGTAACCAAAGGACCTTACTTTTCCCCATTGATAGAAGATAACATTCGTCAACCAACAAATGGCAGTTGAAATTCAAAGTATGAGGAGAACGTTTTATATCATCATCTTTAAATATATATCTAAAAAGTCAATACATGGAGACTGAGCATCATTTCATTAGAGGAACGTTCAAGATTGAAGGAAAGGACGAACTTAATTTGAAAATTCACTCTGATCTCGTTCTTCAAATAGACCGTACGATTAAGAGTTAACGAAGGATTCCTAGACGGATAACGACTTTTGTATCTTTCGGTCATGCATCAAATGGATGAGTTGATTTGATAGAAACACCAATGATCCCAATTACGATCGCTTGACACCATTTATGTTCGTGATGCCAACGACAGAATTAGCATCCTAAAGTTGGTATTGATATCTGTAATAGACACATAACGAGCATTAGCTCAGCATGTACCTTTTTGATCTAAGGTTATTCACCTTCAGGGCACTTTTATCCTCGCGTTTGCTAACATAAGTTTTATGGCTAAAAGTCCCCTCATTTTTTCAATCAGATGTCAGGATCACGCTCATGATCATGATCATCAATATCATCATTATAGCCTCACTTTTGTTATATTGTCACAGCCTTAGTGTTGTCACAAAGAAACAAATTATCCAAATATCATTATAGAAGGGTATCATGTCGATCTAAAGGCAATTTAGAATCTGTAGTTTCCGCTTAAGAATAAACCCTTACTTTAAGCATGGAGTTAAGTCATATAATTCGGGATTTTTCGCACGGCGAAGCAAGTGCTGACTACGGGGTATTTAAATAGGCTTGCCACCCCATACTAGCTCGACTCCCGACTCTAATACAGCTGAATAACGTCGTAGGTTTGGACGCTACGCGGAAATATTCGCTCTGAGTGCGACCCCTCGCTAAGATTAGCGTTGTAGAAGGCCGCGTCGCCGGTTGCGAAAACTCGCTATTATCATACGCATAAGAACATGTTGGCATTACACAGTTGAATATTATTGGCCATTCACACGATAATGAAAGAAACAGATTATAGTATTGGATATAAAAAAATTCACTAAAATTAGAAAAGAAAATCCCATTCATAAGAGATTTGGAGGAATCAGAATTAGAATATTTCAAAAAGCGGTATTCATCACGTTCTCCGTGGACATTTTGGAGGTTTCCGCCGGCGAATCTATTACGTGTCCATCTAATTCTTACTATTTGAATGGGTAGCGGGTCGGACATACGGGCCCGAATTCACAAAGGAGGTTTGTCGACAAACCGAGGTTTATGTACGTCATATGACGCGTTTTTACGCGTTTTTCTACAAACCTGGTTTGTGATAACGCGTCGAAACGCGTTATGACGCACGAAAACCAAGGTTTGTCGACAAACATCCTGTGTGAATTCGGGCCACGTAGTTTACAGAGAATTTTGTCAATGGTAAAATTAAAACAATCGCATTTTGTCCTTTAGAACTGTGCCAAGCAATCCCACTTACTTTTATTTTTTCATTGCCTGGCTTAAAGGACATTTTCTACCGCATGTTTAATCGCGTTTGTCAAAATTACACTCAACAGATCTTGCAAAGCAGGTAATTTCCATACTACACAAAAACATTATACTGGAGAAGATATACCTTGGGGGTATATATGGCGTAAACCCGAAGTGCAATTTTGAGCAGGAGATATTTTGTTCCAGGCGATTTATTGAAATATATTCTTTATGGTATAATTGCTGTACATAAAACCCACATTATTCGGTTTCCATCAATAAAATTTGAAAACGTTAAGAGGCCGACAAACTCCGGATTATCTGTCCTGAGGACAACTTTTTTTTGGGGATTCATATTCTCTTCTTTTCGTTGCATGTTTATCACATAATTATAACTTGGTAATCATAACTTTCTTAAATCTCTACAATCAGGCAAAAAAAGACATTCGGCCGTAATATGACATTGTTTAGATCATGAATTAGCATTTGACTTTTAAAATATGAACCTTATGGTAAAATACTTAGTTCTGTATGCCCGGGGTTCCTGAATGCTTTGCATGACTGGCTTGACTAATACTATCCAGATTGAATACAAGCAGGTACTGAAATGTATCATTTTGAACTTGGAGATAAAAAATCTTCTTGCGGTTACCAGAGAGGCATTGAATTACATCCTGATTTACCTGGAGGGATGCAAACAATTTTCATATTGACGATCATAGTGTACGAGCGAGGTGAAGTATTTCTGTCTTTCCGTAACTTAATTAGCGAAAAGAAATAAATATCGATCGGCTGTATGGTATTACATGAGGTAAGTGAAAGGAGCCCCAGTCGACAGTGGCATACGGAGACCTTTGTTGTAGCGAGGTTAGAATCTTACTTTATATTATGTAGGACATCATTGAGGTTTTAAAGGGGGATTGGCTAACAAGGCGTTCAAAAACATCTCAGGGCGTGTTTTAAAAATGCAATATTAATCATGTTTAAGGGGCAAATGCAATGAATATGACTGGGTTCGTTTCTTACGTTTGAGGACAATTTTGTTTGATATTGCTTTATTACTTTTTTTTTATCATGATAAGCATCTACATTATATCTTTCTCTTTTCCTTATAAACCTCTTTCGCTTCATATATCTTTACATTACCGTAACTTGCAATCGTGTGGGTTGGTAAAAGAGTTGAACATTTTCATTATCCAAACAAATATTGTATGGGTTTTTTCATTTGTTTTACAATTGTTATTGATAACAAATTACAGCGGAAGTCACAAGGAAATCATTAAATATTTACATAATTAGACAAAGCATCGGTATCATGTTTACACACATACAACAAAAACCTGATTGATTGTTAGGATAATGAAAACTGATCTCCATTCATGTAGGGGGAGTTCTTATTCTGTATACTTATTACTTTGGGCAAGATTTTCAATCCCAACAATTGTATGCACACTATAACTCAAGTTACAAAGTTATACACACTAATTTTGGTTAATAACCACGCACAATTATAACGTTTACTATGGGACATTCAGGATCCTTATTACACCATGAACATAGAGGGACATTCTTTCTTTTAATTATGAATAGAAATTTATCGAAGGCAAAAGTCTTATGGAAAAGTTTGAAATAGAATGATCTGAGCGTACTATTAATATTGCATCTACAGTTCTTTATTTATTTATTTTTTTGTTATTTGCACATGACCATCGTTTGCGGTTTGCACCCATCCCCCTCTCTCTTGGTGTTCTAGGTTCCGCTGCGTGATCACGGCGAAAATGCATGTCTTATCGCATTGGATGCCAAGGATTGGAAAGCATATATCAATCTAAACAAACTCTGCGTCATGTAATGAAATGGCTTTCTCGATTGCTTCGTGGATTATGAGCCCCTAACGTGTTTTGACGTGCGAGGATAACTAAGTGCGATGAAGGACATGCCGGCAGCTTTTGTCTGCCTCTAAATCAAATCCAAAACACCTTACTCCTCCATTTAGCCAGCCACCAACATATTCCGCTAAAACCCACATAGTTCAGGCACCCATCTGCAATCACGCACACACACCACGCACGATTTTAGCAAAGTTGGTTATATTACCATTCTCGCCAGATAATTTTATAGAAAAATAATTTGCGTTCTTTCCGACTTTTCAGTTTGAAAAATAAATTCTTTAAAGCAAAATTATAGTGATTTCTTTAAACCTTGGGTACTGTGAACAAATTCTATTGTTAGTCTATATAGGATTTTTTTTCTCGACGTTCGTTTGGTAAACCTGGGTTAACATTCTAAAGGAAACAATTTCCATTTCAAAAGGTCATTGAATATTTTTTCAAGCATCCTAACATAAAATAGTGTTGCAAAGATTAACCCATTTGTGTTACTTACATGAAAAAAAAGCTCTACATTTCGCTGATTCTAAAAAATGCAATGTTACACTACTTAAGGCTAATATCGTCCAATCCTATCGAGCCAGACACAATGTACGAAATATAAGTGGGTAGAATTACATGGCCACATCCTTAAGACATGCAAGACTATCTGGAAAGTACAGCCGGATGTGAAATGCCTGTGTCTCGAAAATAAAGTGCAGATTGGCCCAATGGAAGTGGTCCTTAGGGTCCAGGAGATGTGTATCCATCAGTTAGAATTTTAGATCAGGAGCTGAAGGGGGTGTGTTCACAACACTTCGTGTTCTGGTGGATGTAGAGTTTATGTACTTAAGAATCAATAACCGATATTTTGATGGGGGAAATATACGAGGGTGTGCATTTGTGGTTTTAAAAATCATATGTATTTGGTTCGGGAAAAATCTACGGGGCTGTGTATATAAATAGGGATATAGATACAGCTTACTAGAGTGCATAAGAGTATTTAGGTAAAATGCACAAAATTAGCTTAGTTTTCTCTCTCTCTCTCTCTCTTTCCCTCCCCTTCATATTTTCTCTTATTCCGGCTACGCTTCTCTCTCTCTCTCTCTCTCCCTGTTTTAATCAGTCAGTTCGTTAATTCCTATTCAACCGACAATATACAAGATCTTCTTCTTCTTCTGTTATACTCCTCAATGTTCCGTAAGGAACCAAGCGAGGAGGATGAGGGAAAGAAATTAAAAATAAGCTATTTACAACTACAGAAATGTCATTAGGAAATAGGGGACTAAGAAAATGAAAATAATCCTCGTAATATATAAGCCTCACTGATAAAAATAGATTACATGTGCATTAAATATATCTAAGATATGAGAGAGATGACATTTATGCACACGTTTACAATAAAGGATAGAGAGAGACGAACAGAATAGAGATAGAAAGAGAGAGGATTGTAGATGAAAAAAGAGAAAGGTTGAAAAAATGTCATTAGGAAATAGGGGACTAAGAAAATGAAAATAATCCTCGTAATATATAAGCCTCACTGATAAAAATAGATTACATGTGCATTAAATATATCTAAGATATGAGAGAGATGACATTTATGCACACGTTTACAATTAAGGATAGAGAGAGACGAACAGAATAGAGATAGAAAGAGAGAGGATTGTAGATGAAAAAAGAGAAAGGTTAAAAATTCTCTCTTTTTTTAAGTATGGGTATAGAATACAAATCATATACAAAGCAGCCATCACTTTTACTAATGACTTTCGTTTTCTGCTTTACTATTCGGATTCCTACTGTTGGTCTTAATTTCTGGAAGAAACTCATAATATATACAAAAGGTCATTCATCATTCACTAAATGGACGATTTACGTGTCTGTAGGCCATGATGATGGCATGGGGCATAGGTTTTCTTTTAGTCGGCCATCGGAATTTAATTTGACCCAGGACAACTTGTATAAACCACAAAACATGTATTTCACTAATTTATAATACAATAAATATTCAGATCAAAGTAACAGAACCTCTTACTGAAATGAAATCAATTTTTCAGAACGCTGTGCTTCATCCCCACAGGTAACACTGCGGAGTCTGAGGTTTGTTCTTTCAACGATTCATCGAATAGAGACGTAACAATATTATACAACTCTGAGATATATCTCATTACTTTTTGTCAATTTCTCTTTCTTTTCTTAAAGTTCTTAAGATTCGCCCACCTCATGAAGGGAGAAGGGATTTTTTAATAATAATAATAATCCGTTATTTTATATAGCGCTCAATACACCGATCCAACGATGTGCCTAAGCGCTTTACAGATACATTTTTCAGGACTGCAATGCTCCCTTCCAAAGGAGTGGAGAAAGTAGATAATTATATTGAGAGTGCGAGCAAGACCGAATGTGATAGTCAGAACAATAATATATATGTAACAGCGATATAAAGTGACATCTTAGATGGTTTTATGTCACTTTGAGAGTCTTGGTGTAAATTCAGAATATTTTTTATTGTAGAAAATAAGTGGATATTGAAAGTTGCTATTTTTTGGTGGAAGTATTTTCCGAAATATAATACTCGGGTTGTAGGACATAAGATAATGTAATCAATTTCGTTTCATTAATATTAATGATATCCCTCGACAAGAAACAACATCATTAAAACAGCAACACATGAGAAACCTAAATAATAATCCTACTCCTTCAAAACCAAGTCTAGGAAATGTCATCATGGATTTGGTCTGATTAGTTTATATCCAATATTAATGTGTCTTTGAAAGCTTTTTGCGGAATCCTTTCGTTACCACAGTAACTCATCTTGTCAAGGAAAGAGAACAAAGGATTGGGCGAGACAATGTTTTACTTCAGTCTTCACCACTGTTCGACGATCGATGTTACAATAAAAATATTGATAATACTACTAATGATAATGATAGTACGAATAACATATCTTCTTTACCCAGTAAAAAACTCATCAGTACTAATACTATTCTCCCTAAGGGCCCTGCAATCGTATTATTACACAGGCTTAAGCATGGCTAATAATTATGATAAGGTGCACCAGCATTCAAGGAATTTCTTCCTAACGGGTATTCACTTACTACACCTGGGTGACGAGCGGGTAATTTACCACGGTTACAGGTACATTTCAATACATTGGGTGTGTTCGTTAAGATAACAAGTATCCAGGCGATCATATTGTACAACACTTGTTCCTACGACGAATGCTTCACGTCAAGGTCCTACATCAACCGAAGTGTAACTACAACCCTAGACTCAATTCTTATACATAGCCTAACCCTTACCGTAAACCTGACCCAAAACACTACTGCAACCATTTATCCCAACCCCACACGTTTTAATAGATAAAGCCTGGAGCAATTTTCGACGGAGCAAATGAAGGATCCCCATCAATTTCTTTTCCCATGATTATTGTAATTCGGCAAGACTTCATGATTTAAATCTTAGTGACAGAATGAATGGATGAATTGCTAGTCTATTCTACATGCTGGCAAGAACCAATACGTTTGTAAATGTAATAATATATTTCGTGGAAGTCAGAGTGTTTACCTATGTTTACTGTTGAAGCGTCTTTTAATTATTTAAATGACTGAATTCTGAATAAGTGTGATACTTAGTTTGACATACAGGCTTCCGGTATCAGCGATCATTTTATATGTACATATGACATGTACAGGGTCAGAACTAATACATCAGCAATCTGTCAAACGTTAGAAATAATAATGACAACACTGAAGACATCTTTCATTATGTCTCTACAAATAGAGACGTAGGAAGCCAGAGCCTTAAGCGGAATAGTGTCAATTGAAATTGATAGGTCTGAATTCTAAAATGAAATTAAAAGGCTCAGATAATATTCGGCATGCATCAGATTAGATAAAATCTGAATTCTTTGAGTATGAGTCTAAACAGACAGGTTGTAGCTGAATCTATATTCGTTTCTTTGAAGGAACTGTTCAGAAACAGTCATGCTGTTTTGTCACGTTCGCGTTCAGGTTTTCAACTTCATGTTCTGTATCATTGATCTTTAATAAATAGACCGTTGATAAACAAATATAATGACAATAATATAGTTTGGTACAATGGTCGATGAACATGTTTTTCATATTTCCACAAACTTTCCAGAATCTCCTTTTACATGTTGGCCCACATTGTACAAAATGTAGAGGTTACGAACCACCCATGCTCTTTAATTAGAGTTAAACCAAGTGTGCCGATTTGCACAAACAATGTTCATCAATTTACATGGTTGGAAATACCCGGTTGGTAAAAACATACCAAGGGAAAACCCAACGTGCCACAGGCCTATTATTTGAGTGACACATATAGATGTTAATCGTTTCATAGGAAAATCGCTAATTTGATCTATTCCTTTTCTAAGCTAACGATATAAAACATAGCGGTTTCATTGCCACATTGAACTTACATTGATATTAATAAATAATAATAAGAGCGGATAGGGCATGCTCCTCTTCTCTTACTGGACGTTCTCACGAAATTCGTAACATTTTCATATCCTCATAATTGTACATCCAGAACAATCGTTAGCCGAACAGCAACATTTTTCATTCATATTCCAAATTATATCACAAAACTATTCACAAAGGAGATTGATTTAATAAAAATACAGGTTGTGGTTATCTCCTCTAAGCTGGATAGATACGTACCGTCTCTTGTCACTCTAGTCGATCCCTCCACTATCAGTATCACCATGAGCGTGACTCCAAGCACTCGGAATACAGCCATGGAAATATTCATTTTCATATCAACCAATGTTTTTCACCGAAATAGGATAACCCTCCTAACTTTCCCGCCAAAAAGTACCAGAAACACAGCTTCCCTCTGCCACCAAAACTTGCCCCTAACTCGCTCTATACATGAAGATCGTAATACACTTTGCGATGCGTTGATAACGGCGTTTTCACTCTCTGTCTCTCGCTGGTATTTTCCCAAAGAGTTTCACTTTGTCTCCCTCTCCTCTGGTGGTACAATTTGCTGTTACTTGTAAAGAGAGAAAGCAGTGACGTCCCTATGCTGTGTTGAGAAGAGTGAAAATACTTTGACTGGTACCATGTGAGAGGGAGGGGAGAAGTCGAAGAGGCTTTATTTGTTGAGGTGTAGCGATGGCGTAGGATGTAAACTTACTTTACCGTCGGGAGCAGCAAGTAGTGGCGGAACAATACGCCGGAAGAGATACAGGATACTTTGATGGTGGTGATTGTGTCTTGTGTTAGTGTGTGGGCGCGCGGGTGCGTGACCACTGCTGTGTGTGTGTGGGGCATATTCTCGCAGTTGTATCGATCTCTCATTGGTCTAAAATGCATAAGTTGTTGTTCTTGCAAATGCATGTTTTCTGACTCGTGGTATAGTTCTTTAAAATCTTTATTTCCAATACGTAATACATCTACGTTGACACGGACGTAGATGCGTACGATAAAACTAAATATCCGTGGGTACTAACCAGAAAGCCATGACCAGGAATTCTTTCTTTGACTAGACTTTTGCAAGGTGATGTAGGTTATTTTCCACTCATTCTTTAATGGAATGATGTGACGTAATGTACCTATCATTAACGATAGCTCCTCTTCCCCACCTCTGCGTTGCGTTGATACATTCATCGTTACTTCAATAATTTTTAATTGAATAATGTACGTTTTCGTTAAAATCTTGCAAAACAACTGTCCCATCAGCCATACTGTACCCTAGATCTGTTTGGGATGTGTGTAAGGAAGGAGGAAAAAGATGATGGAGTAATATAACAAACATATAAAAACGGACAGAATCTGGACTGGAACTTAATATTATCCACAACAATTTTCTTTTGTCACGGGTAACTCAATACCCTATTGTCGTGACTGAATGTTCGATAGAAATTATGTCCGAATTGTGTGATACGTCAGACAGTAGTGTGATGTTCGCGCATTGGCAAGGCTATTCCAATTGCCTAAAGTTGATATTTGATTGGGTTTGATACCTAGAATTTGAATACTTGTCAAAATGTTGCAACACTTCTTCTTTTTACCTTTTAATTCAAGTACAATTTGCGGGTTAGTATTATGTTGTTGATTTTTTAGATAATGATGTGCAGATTTAAGAAGGCATTTTTTACTTGCAAGTTTCTGGCATTCCCTTTAACAAATGCAATTCTTGTTTTTTTTGTTCTTTCTTTTTTTGTAGTTAGGTAACACATTCCTCTCGTCATGTATGTTTATCATCAATATTTGAAAAGAGACTAATTAAAATTAGAAGAAAAAGAAAGGAATTCTGGACAGCAAAATACAGGGAGAACCAAACACATGTTTCCAGGGTTGAAGGTATATCGGGGAAATCTAGTACCTTGTTATTAGGGTTTGACAACATTACTGTATTATTGTGTGAAAGACCTTTCGACTTTCCCCCGATGTAAGTTAATCATGGATCAGTTACTGCCACGGGTCTCTAAATATCTAATCTATCATTTGATATAGCAGGGGGGTAATTAGAATGACAAATAAAGGTGCGATCTTCGCTCTCAATAGGGACTTTTAGATTTGCACGACGGAGAACGTGGACTGCCCTTTTAAGGCAATGTGACGTCACTGCCAGTGCCTTAAAAGGACGTAACATTGCCTTAAAAGGGCAGTCCACGTTCTCCTTTAAGCAAATCTAAAAGTCCCTAATGGGAATGGATGGCGCTAAAATGTTTGTGCTCTTTCAATATATAGGGTAGCACAAGGATTACTTGAGGTATTGTCTGTTTACATTTGATGAAATAACTGGATTCCCCCCTATTGGAATGAGGTTGGATACGAGTGTAATCGACAACTAAATTAGCCCAGTCGTATTATTTAATCATGCCATATATTCCTATAAAGAGAAGGCTGAGTATGCGAAAGAGTATACGCTAATTTGTGAACTTTCTCATTCACTATTTAATCACCTTGGATAATACCACAATAGCAATGTCAGGTGAAGGTGTCGGGATGGAGTAGTTCATTCGCTGCACTCTGCAACCTAAGGGTTGAGGGTTTGCAATCCAAGCATGGCACTAACGTCCTTTGGCAAGATATCAATTCAAATTTTTCCGCTTTTGCCACCCAATTACCAACCAATGGGTACTAACCAATAGATGTGGCTCTCAGGAGCAGAAGCAATAATGCTGATTATGCTTTTCTGGGTAAACAAAGATATTATAGCTATTATTATTATCATTAGTAGTAGTAGTAGTAGTAGTAGTAGTAGTAGTAGTAGTATCATCATCATTGTTATCATCATCATCATCATTAGTATTTTTATTATTATCAAAATACTGCTCTTAGTAGGGCTACATATTTATAATACATGTAGGCTTATTATAAAAAACTAATTTGTTTTTAAATGAAACTTTGGACCACCATTCGATGCCAAAAGTGTGTCTCATTCCATATAACATGTGTGCAGTGTTTTTTTTTCTGTTTACCGTTTTCAGCAAGATTGATTAAATATTCTGTCATGTTCGTTCGACATAATCAACCTTAAAGAATAAGGAACACAATTTACGCTAGATGTTCTATTTACTCTCTGTGCAAGAGAGAGTTCAGGAATACTAGTAAGAAATAGGATTGCATCTAAGTTCAGTCATGCAGGCATTTTATTTGTTGCAGATAATCTAGTTTGATTTTAATTCATGATAGTTTATGGATAGTCAGGCATTTCAGTGTCAACACCCCCCCCCCCCCCCCCTGCGAAAATTTTCAATTAATAATAATATAAATCATGGGGGATGTAACGCTTGACGAGGTTAATTTTACGATTTCACTTATGGATTATAACATTTTATGAACGCTTCAGGAATATTAATATTAATAATAATACTCAAATTTTATATAGCGCTTATTAGAATCACTAATCGCTTCCAAACTTGGAGATTATTACGCCGGCTTTAGCTGTGCTGCCATTGCGGCGCTCTAGCATTTCAAAGAATTAATGTCGCGAGTTATCTGCAAACATTTTCCTTTCAGCACTGTTTATATCTTATAAGTCTTGGAATAGAATTAAAGAAGATTGTGAAGAGGTGTAGCATGGCTGGTGTCCGTATATTATTTGGTGATACCATTCATCAATGTTTTTACAAACCAAAAGTTAAAAGGTTTATAATTCAATGATTACCCTTTCTTTGGGGAAACGAGTCCTATTTTAACAAGGTTCATGATACTTCTCTGACGTTAAAGTCTACCATCTGCAACAACGTGGAAGTGGCTTCTTAGAAAATAATCAGATACTAAAGGCAAACGTTCCACAGAGATTTCAATGTTATCAATGTTATATAGAAGGAGTTTTTTACATGATTATAACGGTCACAAACAAATTGAATGTAATGAATTCTAAAACTCTTGTATTAACCAACCCCCCCCCCCCTTCCGAAAATAACTCCCTCTCTCTCCCTCTTTCCATCTCTCTTTTCTCTCTTTCTCTCTCTCTCTCTCTCTCTCTCTCTCTCTCTTTTTCTCTCTTTCTTTCTCTCTCTCTCTCCCTCTTTCTCTATCTGTTGTTCAGCGAGTAGAAATGGTAAAGGGATCGGCCCACCACCACCGTGTTGGTCCAGCCCCAAGCCCTGTTATAACCTGGCACCGCTTCAATGTCAGACTAATAAAGAATTCGAGTTGTAAAACTTGTCGTTGTATAAGGATGACATTTCAACATTTTTTTCAATTAAATTCGAGGCAGGCAGCAGATTATTTGAAATATTAGCGACAATTTGTTTAAAGCACCGTCATCATGTATAATATATGTAATAAAAATAATAATGATAACAACAATAGGCATATAATTGAGTTTAGATGACATCTTTCGTGGGATATTTCCAAGGAATTCCAGTATAATTTACTTTAAAATTTACCCAATTTCACGGCAAACCGCCGTATAATTATCTAATCAAAAATGAACACAGTACGTTTTAAAGTTTGTTTCATATTTCACTTTCTATCATCCACAGAAACTAGAAAAATCATCATCTGACTTAAACCTATAATGCACAGGGTGTATGTATTTAACAGAAGTAGAAATGCTAATGTAATAAAGAAGCATTAGTAAAGGTGGAATGAATATGATGCCATGTGAATAATGAATGGATGCAAAGAAAAGCTGATGGTATTAACGCTAACACATGTGGGTTTAAAAAAAAAAAGATTATCGCAAGTAGAGGCGTTCATCAATCTTAAGGATATGTATGGGGCCTATCTTTCGTGATAAAACGCCCCCACGCCATTGAATACACAGTTGTTTTAAGGTTACTGAGGACAAAGTATTTTTGTAATCGATTTAAATAACCTTAAACTTTGGGCGAAATTTCATTATTTTTCTCCCGAACATTGATTGATTGATGAATTGACCTTTTCTTTCTGTGACTGTTGGAGAAGGTAAGTAAATACTTAGAAGAATAAAACAAATGGAACTTAGACTCGAAGTCCTATCCGAAGGGCTTCGTAATAAAGATTAACAAGTTAATACAAAAGGACACTAACACTAGGTTTCTGACATGGGCCTTCCTGTTTACGAGACAGCCATCATACCACTAACCTATCACACTTCCTCAAGTAAAGTAAAAATATCGCCATTTTGAAATAATTTTTAGAAACTGTCCTGTTAATTGTATTAAATTTTGTCCCCCAAGTTCCCAGCCCTCTGTTGGTGTAAGAAAAAGAAGAACGACACTTGGAATACGAAAGAAATACTTCACGAATAAATCAAGAGACGGGGATAAAGGCAGAAGAAAAATATAAACAAGAAAAGTATACAGATCAGAAATGAAAGGAGAGAGTGTTTCTAGCAATTATGATACATTCCACTTTCGAACGAGGTTTCTTACCTCAATTCTAGATTTCATGTTCTTTAGATCCGGCCTTTCTGAACAAACCATGACCAAAGTGACGAAGGAAATAATACAGATAGTGTTCTTCTTTAGTGACATACACACACGCGCGCACACACACACACACACACACACACACAAACACGCACACATCTACACGCACAAGAACGCACACAATATTTTAAAAGGTTTTTCCTTGGGTTTTCCTCAAACTTTTCTCAGCTTGAACTGCCTAGAAAGGTCGAAAAAAGATTATCTCGCACAAAACCATTAAAAAAATGCATTAGAGAATCTTTCCAAGGTACCTACTTCAGCTGTCATCTTCACCATCTCATTATTTTTGTGGCTTTCCCATCTTTGCCGTTTCGGAATTCCTGAATAACCACGGTTATGATTTTTAATTTTCTTGTTTAAATATTTCCCTTTATTAAAGGGGGTGTCGGTTATCGATAGGATAATAATATAAGCGAAAGTGATAATTGAGATTTCTTCTTTATCCTTTATGCATTTTTGTTGTAGTAATAAAATCTTCTTAAAGGGCAAGTCTACTCCAAAAATAACTTACTTTCAATAAAAGCAGAAAATTCAGAAAAACCAATCAAAAAAAGGTTGAGCAAAATCGGATAACTAATAAGAAAGTTATGAATTTTTGAAAAAGTATGTAAAACTATGTAACAATGAGAATCACAACACAAATTGCCAAGATGGTTATCAGTTTGTGACGTCATGTCCTCACAACTTATCAATTGCTTTACATAGTTTAATCCCATTAATTTCCCTTTTTATCCCCCAAAACTTGATTTCCCCATGCCTTTGCCCAGGTTATATGATTTGTATCATATTGCGTGCATGACATTTCCCAAAACTTTGATAAATTTTGAAGAATTGATACTATTTTCTGAATATTGTATTTCATAATTATTGATTTTTATATAAATAGTTTATCGAAATTCAATTTTTTCATGATTTAACTGGACAGAAATTACTCTACAATTACTAACAATCTAACTGGGATGCTGGTGTGAAGAAATAAGATTCTTAGGTTGAAAATAGTAAATTTATATTATCAATATACAGAAAATAATTAGTGTATAGTGAGGACCATACGTCAAAGACTCATGAGTAAGTTACCAATTTGTGTAGTGATTTTCAAAGTTATTCATGTCATTAAAAATTCATAGCTTTCTTATTAGTTATCCGATTTTGCTCAAACTTTTTTTGATTGGTTTGTCTGATTTTTCTGGTTCTATTGAAAGTAAGTTATTTTGGAGTGGACTTGAGCTTTAAGGCCTTGAAATTAGAACAGGCTTGGTTTCACTGTATGTGTGTGTGTATTTTGTAAGACATTATTTTGGTTCATCAAAAGCTGACAACGATTGATTACCTTATTATTTTCTTCCCACTGCATGTTCGCGAAATACAGTTTGGGTGCAGAATGTTCGAGACAGTTTCACTGCTCAGGCGCGGATCCAGGATTTCTTAGGGGGGGGGGGCCAAATTTGAAATTATGCGAGCCAAATATTGGTACATAATGGTGACCAGCAGTGATGTAATTAGGGGGGTGGGTGCAGGGAGGGGCGTGTTTCCACCCACCCTCCTCCGCGAAGTGCGGAAGCTTTGACATTTCGAGAAAGAAGACGATTCGTTGTGTCGTGTTATCGACTCCTAATCTTCGTCTAAATTCAGTTTCCCCCTCCCGCGCGAAGCGCGAAAGATTTTACGTTTCACTAAATCTTTAGAGAAAGAAGACGATTCGTTGTACCGTTCTCGACTCTTAATCCTTGTCTAAATTTCGTTTCCCCCCCTTTGACGTTTTATTAATTTTTTTAGAGAAAGAAGACCAATCGTTGTAATGTTCTCGACTCTTAATCCTTGTCTGAATATCAAAAATGTTCTTTGTCTACACCCTTTTCTTCATACGTCCTCTTTCTTTTCACTCCTCTATTTTTTTGGCCGGCGTTTTTTGGGGGACCATACTGCCCCCCTGGCTACGCGCCTGCGGTCAGATGATTATGTTGATACCTTGTCCGCCCCGGAAGCTCAGGGGTTTAAGGCAATAATTTACGGTCAGATTAGCAATCAGGGGTCCGCCTTAGGGCCCTCGGCGGGGTCCAGGGGCAGAGCCCCGAAGTTCAGGGTTTTTAGACATTTAATTACGGTCAGATAAGCATTATTTTGATACCTAATTGTGACACTGGCAGGTCCCTAATTGGCGTGGGGTTCAGGGGTCGGAGCCCCCGGAAGCCCAAGGGTTTTAGGCACTCAATTACTCTACCTCATCGTATGGGAAATGTTGTTTCCACAGAGTTTTTGGATAATCTAATTACAAAAATAATGATAGCATTCAAGAGAGTGCGTTTCTATCTACTAGTGGGTGTTTTTAAAGTTTTTAATTTAGGCACAGGCTTTGGAGTTATAGTTTAATGGATTTTGTCTGACATTTTCTTGGGTTATGTAAAATGGATTTTAAGTTTAAAGATAATAGTCACTTTTGTATAGAGCTCCTATGTGTCTAAACGCCTTACATATTACCCCGGTCATTGGATTCCATTGCTAACAAAAAGTCATCAAAGCTTGTTTAATAAAACATGCTCAACTTTATTCTTTATTTATTTTTACTTTTGTCACGGCTTATAATTTATCCAATCACATGGTGCGTATAATTGATGGGAGTTATGGGTGCTGATTGAACTATCTAAGCGATACCAAACTTCATCCAGATCATAGATATTTTGAAGGAAGCAGATGGCTCTCGTTGGGAATAAGCTCTAGGAAAAAGATTCTTCAGGCCCCAAATCATCACATTGGATACAGTTTCAGGTCGAGTCGTGTCATCCGATCCCGGAAAGAATTCTGCATGAAGTCATCCCATTTAAATTATCATTCCGGACCGAAAACATTTATTCAATGAATTCCTCATCAGCAATTTGAGCTAGCGCAGTTTGAGCTGACCCAGTTGCCAAAATAGACCTACTCTTCACCAAATCATGATATGGTACCAAAAGAAGCAAGGAAAAACACTCTAAGAAAACGTAAAAATATGTTCATATTTGCTATTCAATCCTAAAACAACAGGTACTTTTAAATCAGGCATTTCTGTGACTGAAGTTCCATAGAAACCGAGGCTGAAATGTGATTTCAAGTATTGAATGCATATCATTTTGATGAGTTATTGGATCGTCGTCATTGCAAATATATTTTTTTCCTAATTTTTCGCTGGATCATGACAACATACTCCCTGTAAAATGATATGTTCTAATTGTTCTCCAAACAAACTTGCATAAGTATGAAATTATATCATGAAGAGTAGATGTTCATTAAAAAATAAGTCTCGTTTTCCAGGAAGTGGAAAATGAAAACCTTTTTTTCCGTGTTGGAAAGTGTTTATTTTTCATAGATACGTATTTACTTCCAGAAGGGATATTTTCAAAGAAAAAGAAAAGAAGAAAAAATTAAAATTCGGTTATAAAATATGAGGGAGAAATTTGTTATATTGAAGTATCGTCATGTATAGCGGCGAGACTTAATGGTTGTGCGACCTCAAGAACTTATTCCAATTTGTATTTTATTTATCGAAGTGTGCTTCCTTTCATTTCATTTGCCCAATATGATGATAATTAGTCTTTTGATGAACAAATTCAAAAGATGTAATGTAATTCAGCATTGTCAGCACCATAGCAGAATGCTTGAGTAATAATCGTTAAAAAGACAAAGCAAACGAAACTTAATTTTTTAATTCTAGTTTTAAGCAAATAGCAAAGTTATCTGACAGTGTTTTACAATGTTCGTTCGGTCTAAATAATGAGTAACCGTCACATTCTTTGTCTTATTGTGTTAAAAAAAAGAAAAATCTTCTTGGTGGAAAATAGAACATGAGATACTACGTAAAAAATTACTTACTTGTTCCTGCTGTAGCATATGTGAAGCACATGATGAGGAGGAAAAGTGTAATAGTTGATGCGATCATAGCCATGGTGATAACCACCGGGCAGTTGCCCCAAAACTCCGTTTATCCTTTAGTCTGGGTATAGGTTTACTAGGAGATCCTCTCCGAAGCAGCTATCAATGTTATTGGAGACAGTCGAGTTATGGTACGTTGTTCCTTAATCATGGTCTATATAGCTTTTTGAGCAAATGCTGAACCGTGTATAATATTTTGATTATGATCTACGCGTAAAAACACATACACATATCAACATATAATTTAACTCGTGATTAAAAATGTGGATTTTCTATACCTTCACATTTTGTCTCATTTACATATAGATAGAACTTTTCTTGGCCACAGAAACCAACTCTCCTTTAAACACAAGTGCCATATGGTATTACTTTATCTCCCATGTCATTGATGGTTATTAGGTGGTTTTTAAAGTTTTTAATTTAGGCACAGGCTTTGGAATTATAGTTTAATGGATTTTGTCTGACATTTTCTTGGGTTATGTAAAATGGATTTCAAGTTTAAAGATAATAGTCACGTTTGTATAGAGCTCCTATGTGTCTAAACGCCTTACATATTACCCCG
Organism: Strongylocentrotus droebachiensis; assembly: GCA_035222895.1. Taxonomy (NCBI): domain Eukaryota; kingdom Metazoa; phylum Echinodermata; class Echinoidea; order Camarodonta; family Strongylocentrotidae; genus Strongylocentrotus; species Strongylocentrotus droebachiensis. The sequence continues at coordinate 1,303,587 of JAVYIG010000016.1, forward strand.
GTCATTGGATTCCATTGCTAACAAAAAGTCGTGTATAGGTTTACTAGGAGATCCTCTCCGAAGCCGCTATCAATGTTATTGGAGACAGTCGAGTTATGGTACGTTTGGTCTATATAGCTTTTTGAGCAAATGCTGAACCGTGTATAATATTTTGATTATGATCTACGCGTAAAAACACATACACATATCAACATATAATTTAACTCGTGATTAAAAATGTGGATTTTCTATACCTTCACATTTTGTCTCATTTACATATAGATAGAACTTTTCTTGGCCACAGAAACCAACTCTCCTTTAAACACAAGTGCCATATGGTATTACTTTATCTCCCATGTCATTGATGGTTATTAGGTGGTTTTTAAAGTTTTTAATTTAGGCACAGGCTTTGGAATTATAGTTTAATGGATTTTGTCTGACATTTTCTTGGGTTATGTAAAATGGATTTCAAGTTTAAGTATAATAGTCACGTTTGTATAGAGCTCCTATGTGTCTAAACGCCTTACATATTACCCCGGTCATTGGATTCCATTGCTAACAAAAAGTCGTGTATAGGTTTACTAGGAGATCCTCTCCGAAGCCGCTATCAATGTTATTGGAGACAGTCGAGTTATGGTACGTTTGGTCTATATAGCTTTTTGAGCAAATGCTGAACCGTGTATAATATTTTGATTATGATCTACGCGTAAAAACACATACACATATCAACATATAATTTAACTCGTGATTAAAAATGTGGATTTTCTATACCTTCACATTTTGTCTCATTTACATATAGATAGAACTTTTCTTGGCCACAGAAACCAACTCTCCTTTAAACACAAGTGCCATATGGTATTACTTTATCTCCCATGTCATTGATGGTTATTAGGTGGTTTTTAAAGTTTTTAATTTAGGCACAGGCTTTGGAATTAGAGTTTAATGGATTTTGTCTGACATTTTCTTGGGTTATGTAAAATGGATTTCAAGTTTAAAGATAATAGTCACGTTTGTATAGAGCTCCTATGTGTCTAAACGCCTTACATATTACCCCGGTCATTGGATTCCATTGCTAACAAAAAGTCGTGTATAGGTTTACTAGGAGATCCTCTCCGAAGCCGCTATCAATGTTATTGGAGACAGTCGAGTTATGGTACGTTTGGTCTATATAGCTTTTTGAGCAAATGCTGAACCGTGTATAATATTTTGATTATGATCTACGCGTAAAAACACATACACATATCAACATATAATTTAACTCGTGATTAAAAATGTGGATTTTCTATACCTTCACATTTTGTCTCATTTACATATAGATAGAACTTTTCTTGGCCACAGAAACCAACTCTCCTTGAAACACAAGTGCCATATGGTATTACTTTATCTCCCATGTCATTGATGGTTATTAGGTGGTTTTTAAAGTTTTTAATTTAGGCACAGGCTTTGGAATTATAGTTTAATGGATTTTGTCTGACATTTTCTTGGGTTATGTAAAATGGATTTCAAGTTTAAAGATAATAGTCACGTTTGTATAGAGCTCCTATGTGTCTAAACGCCTTACATATTACCCCGGTCATTGGATTCCATTGCTAACAAAAAGTCGTGTATAGGTTTACTAGGAGATCCTCTCCGAAGCCGCTATCAATGTTATTGGAGACAGTCGAGTTATGGTACGTTGTTCCTTAATCATGGTCTATATAGCTTTTTGAGCAAATGCTGAACCGTGTATAATATTTTGATTATGATCTACGCGTAAAAACACATACACATATCAACATATAATTTAACTCGTGATTAAAAATGTGGATTTTCTATACCTTCACATTTTGTCTCATTTACATATAGATAGAACTTTTCTTGGCCACAGAAACCAACTCTCCTTTAAACACAAGTGCCATATGGTATTACTTTATCTCCCATGTCATTGATGGTTATTAGGTGGTTTTTAAAGTTTTTAATTTAGGCACAGGCTTTGGAATTATAGTTTAATGGATTTTGTCTGACATTTTCTTGGGTTATGTAAAATGGATTTCAAGTTTAAAGATAATAGTCACGTTTGTATAGAGCTCCTATGTGTCTAAACGCCTTACATATTACCCCGGTCATTGGATTCCATTGCTAACAAAAAGTCGTGTATAGGTTTACTAGGAGATCCTCTCCGAAGCCGCTATCAATGTTATTGGAGACAGTCGAGTTATGGTACGTTTGGTCTTTATAGCTTTTTTGAGCAAATGCTGAACCGTGTATAATATTTTGATTATGATCTACGCGTAAAAACACATACACATATCAACATATAATTTAACTCGTGATTAAAAATGTGGATTTTCTATACCTTCACATTTTGTCTCATTTATATATAGATAGAACTTTTCTTGGCCACAGAAACCAACTCTCCTTTAAACACAAGTGCCATGGTATTACTTTATCTCCCATGTCATTGATGGTTATTGGGTGTTTTTAAAGTTTTTAATTTAGGCACAGGCTTTGGAATTAGAGTTTAATGGATTTTGTCTGACATTTTCTTGGGTTATGTAAAATGGATTTCAAGTTTAAAGATAATAGTCACGTTTGTATAGAGCTCCTATGTGTCTAAACGCCTTACATATTACCCCGGTCATTGGATTCCATTGCTAACAAAAAGTCGTGTATAGGTTTACTAGGAGATCCTCTCCGAAGCCGCTATCAATGTTATTGGAGACAGTCGAGTTATGGTACGTTGTTCCTTAATCATGGTCTATATAGCTTTTTGAGCAAATGCTGAACCGTGTATAATATTTTGATTATGATCTACGCGTAAAAACACATACACATATCAACATATAATTTAACTCGTGATTAAAAATGTGGATTTTCTATACCTTCACATTTTGTCTCATTTACATATAGATAACTTTTCTTGGCCACAGAAACCAACAGTGATGTAATTGGCGGGGGGGGGGGGGTGGGTGCAGGCAGGTGCGGATCCAGGATTTCTTAGGGGGGGGGCCCAAATTTGAAATTATGCGAGCCAAATATTGGTACGTAATGGTGACCAACAGCGACGTAATGCGGGGGGGGGGGGGTCGGTGCAGGAAGGGGCGAGTTTCCCCCTCCCTCCTCCGCGAACGCGGAAGTTTTGAAATTTCATTAAATTATTAGAGAAAGAAGAAGCATCGTTGTACCGTTCTCAAAAATAATTCTCGTCTGAATTTAGTTTTTCCCCTCCCGCGCGAAGCGCGAAAATTTTTACGATTTATTAAATTATTACGATTCTTTGGAGATTTCTCGACTCTTAATCCACGTCTGAATTCAGGTTCCCTCCCTCCCGCGCTTCGCGCGGAAGCTTTTTAAGTTTCCTTTTTATCATTAGAGAAAGAAGACGATTCGTTGTACCGTTTTCGACACTAATCCTCCTCTGAAATCAGTTTTCCCCCTTCCGCGCGAAGCGTGGAAGCTTTTACGATTCATTAAATCATTAGAGAAAGAAGACGATTCGTTATACCGTTCTCGAAAATAATCCTCGTCGAAATTTAGTTCCCCCTACATCCCGCGCGAAGCGCGGAAGGTAACATTAAATCATTAAAGATTCGTATTACCGTTCTCGCCTCTGAATCCTCGTCTGAATTCAGGTTCCCCCCTCCCGCGCTTCGCGCGGAAGCTTTGACGTTTCACAAGAAATTTTTACGATTTATTAAATTATTACGATTCTTTGGAGAGCTCTCGACTCTTAATCCTCGTCTGAATTCAGGTTCCCCCCTCCACTCTCGCGCGAAGCGCGGAAGCTTTTACGTTTCATTAAATCATTAGAGAAAGAACACGATTCGTTGTACCGTTCTCGACTCTTAATCCTCGTCTGAATTCAGTCCCCCCCCCCCCTCCCGCGCGAAGCGCGAAACCTTTTACGTTTCATTAATTCATTCGAAATAAGACGATTCGTTGTACAGTTCTCGACTCTAAATCCTCGTCCGAATTCAGGTCCCCCCCCCCCCTTCCCGCGCAAAGCGCGGAAGCTTTCAAGTTTCTTAAGATTATGAGAGAAAGAAGACGCTTGGCTGTACAGTTCTCGACTCTTAATCCTCGTCTGAATTCAGTTCCCCCCCCCTCCCGCGCTAAGCGCGGAAGCTTTTACGTTTCAATTAATCATTCGAAAGAAGACGTTTCGTTGTACAGTTCTCGACTCTTAATCCTCGTCTGAATTCAGGTTCCCCCCGGAAGTTTTTAATTTTCATTAAGTCATTAGAGAAAGAAGACGATTTGTTGTACCGTTCTCGAAAATAATCCTCGTCGGAATTTAGTTTCCCCTCCATCCCGCGCAAAGCGTGGAAGCTTTTACGTTTCATTAAATCATTAAAGATTCGTATTACCGTTCTCGCCTCTGAATCCTCGTCTGAATTCAGGTTCCCCACTCACGCGCTTCGCTCAGATAAACACATTTTGATACCTTGTCCGACCCCGCAAGCTCAGGGGTTTAAGGCAATAAATTGCGGTCAGATAAGCATTCAGGGGCCCGCCTTAGGGCCACTGGTGGGGTCGAGGCGGCTGAGCCGGCCCCGGAAGCTCAGGGGTTTTAGGCGTTTAATTAAGGTCAGATGAGCATTTTTTTATATACCTTATTATTTTATGACACTGGCAGGTCCAGGTCACTATTCGGCGTGGGTTCCAGGGGGCGGAGCCCCAAAAAATCAGGGGTTTTAGGCATTAAATTACCGTCAGATGAGCATCTAAGGGCCGGCCGTAGGGTCCTAGGTGGAATCCAGGGGCAGAGCCTCCGGGAGTTTAGGGCTTTTAGGCATTTAATCACGGTCAGATGAGCATATTTAGATGCCTCATTAATTTTTAACACTGGCAGTTAACTATTCTTTCTTTCTTGCTCTCATTCTATTTTATTTCTCTTTAATATACTTTTTCAAAAAAGTGGGGGGGGGGGAGGGAGCTCGAGGCTACCAATCCCCGCCCCACCTCGGGCCTTACATATAGGAATCTCAAGAATCATATTTCTTGCCTGGCTGTAAATTTAGTAATTTGTCATTCTCCAACAAACACATATTAACAAACGTATTTACTAAAAAGTAGGGAAAAATCTCGGAAATTATGTCATTTCTTTCCCTTTCCTTCCTTCTCTCTTATTTTTTTTGATTGGGGGGGGGGGGGGGAGGTCAACATCCTGGGAGGCAAGGCCCTTTCGGCCCCCCGATCTCCTTCTTCCCCCTTTTCTTTTTTTCTTCCTCTTCTTTCTTTCCCTTCTCTCCTCTTTCCCTTTCCCTTCTTTTCCTTTCTTCTCTCTCTCTTTTTTTTTTTTTTTTTTTTTTGCGGGGGGGGGGAGCCAAGGCCCGCTCGGCCCCCCCCCTGGATCTGCGCCTGTCACTGCTATCCAGTTTACTTATAAGATAGTCTAGAGACAGTAGTTTTCGAAGGACAATGTAAGTCCTCCGTTCAGGGGACATGTACCGCATCAGTAAACATACGTGACATTTGACATTTGCTCCTGCAACAATGGCTCTGAGCTATATTTCGTCAAATGATAAGGGTTAGGGTTGGGGTTGCAATTGTCTTGTTCAGACGGGGTTTTGCTAGTCGGCGTAAGTTAATCCCTGCAGCAGCAAATAATTAATGTATATTGCACTTATACCATTAGTTGTCCACACGCTCTTACTCGCACCAACTTGCCACGAACACGAACTTTCACCGACCAGCGTAACTTATTACGCAGAGCCATTTATACACAGAGCCATCTAGCCATCTAGACGCAGAGTTTGGCCAACCCGGTTCGAGTTGAACAAACTGGCCCGAATTCACAAAGGAGGTTTGTCGACAAACCTTGGATTTCGTACGTCATATGACGCGTTTTTACGCGTTTTTGTACAAACCTAGTTTGTAAAAACGCGTCGAAACGCGTCATATGACGCACGAAAACCAAGGTTTGTTGACAAACCTCCTTTGTGAATTCGGGCCACTATGGCGACTACTGATTTGTTGGGCAAGCACAAAACAAAAGAACATACGCCATGTTGTGACCAGTGAAACCAAATTGGCCGAACTCTGTGTATAGATGGCTCGTGAAAGCCTACAGTTATTCAGTATTCCCGGGTGTAAGTGAGAGCATCCACATGGTCAACTTAGCGAGTTACTCCTGGAAAAATCTGGGAGTAAATAGGTCGGGGTAAAGGTAGGCATAGCTAACATGATCATCGTTTAGACGGTCACTACTCCGACCTTTACACCTACCTCACCATATTTACCCCGACCTTTACCGTCCAGGGTAACTTGCCTCCGTCTGAACAAGACTAATTTAATTTGAGGTTACGTATAGGGTGAGGTTTGGATATAGCTTTAGGTCCAGCGTGGAAGATTGGTTTGTGTAGGAAATCATTTATCGCAGGAGCTAGTGTTGCTCAGCCACACCTAGCGACCAAAAGACATGTAGTGACTCGTCAGATTTGACTTCAATATCCCGAACTTTCCGTATGATATTCTATATATTCTATATATTTCAACAAAATAAAATTCTCGAAAACATATGTTTCCGAATCATACGTTTGACCTCAGGCGAAAAGTTTGATAAACACTGTATTGAGAATAGATTTTTATTCAAAATTTAGTTTTTTGTATACCTTTTGAAAGCTATAGCCACATAATTACAATGCCGAGGTATCTTGGGGAATAGTTCGATCCTAATACCCTCCCACTATTCGACTCAATGATACATTTTAGCAACTTACTCTCTTTTCTAATCATATTTCTTTCCTCCAAATGTTATTGTCATTGTTGTTCTTTGTTTCCTGTCCGGATATGTCGGGGTAAAAATTTCCGTTCCAAATAGATTGAAATAACATTGTTCTATTCCATCATCAGGATAATTTGGCATCCGGAAAAATTTGATGTTCGCCCCGCCCTCCTTTCTTTGTCATATCTTTACATGCCCCCTTACTTCCTATTCAATGACGTATTTTGTTCATTGTATTGCCTTTCTTTGTTCAGGAGAAAAATGATCTCAAGATGTCCATACCCACGTGTGGACAATCGAAAAAGGAGTTTCCTAAAATAAACAGTCCATAGACAAGTAAGACTGAAACGGCCAGCCAAAATTTTACTTTTATCTTCTTTATCTCTCTGTATCTCTCTCTCTCTCTCTCTCTCTCTCGATTTCCCCTTTTCTCTTTCTTTGCACTCCCCTTTTCACTCTTTCTTTACTCTCTAATTGAACTGCCGATTAGTCATATGTTGATAAGAATATTGTTTGGAAATGTTTTGTTTGGCAATGACTTAATCTCTTCGTTCACACCTCGTTTCGACCTATTAAGGGAATGGATGCGTCTCGGTTGATATAGGCGGAGCAAATAGTCATTAGAACAATTTTGATCATGAGTTTTACCGCCCCCGACGTGCACTACTCACTATTTAAGGCATTAGCAAAATGTCACGTAAACCCACTTGAACATTTCCAGCGCTTTATTATACATTGGGATGAGTTGCGATTGGTACAAATTACTTTTCGTGTCGTTATAATAGAGTGGGCATTGTCTCAGCAGACACAAAATTGCGTGTTTTGACTTTCACGAATGAAGAGTGAAATGCGTCTTCGCACAATGTTATTTTTTCAAGAGATTAATGCAAAACGTAGACTTCTAGGTTTCGATGTGTGATTTGTTTGAATAAACATGTAAATGGAGGATGTATGTCTGTCTAGCCTGAAGACACTAATGATTGACATTTTATTCAAGGAATTTGGACAATAACGTCCACCATCCATGATCCAATTACATGACCACATTATATGGGGAAAGAAGCAAATGTCCTCGTTATTACTTTTCGAGCTTCCGGCTGCATGGTCATAAACAAGTTAAAAGATCGAAGGAGCAGGGTCTCGTGAATGTATTGATCAGAGAGAAACCTCAATCGGTTCTCAATTTGAGAGGGGCTACTTGTCCAAGGAGTGGTAGTGCCTAAGGGATGATTATCGGGAATGGATGTCCGAATGATTAGAGGTTTTCCCGATGCACGTCTCAGTATATGTTATTTAACCAGTCTGACCAGTACCAGAAAGTCCCTTCTGCCCCGAAATCCCAATTCCCTAACCAGAGGACTACCCGGCGTTTAATATCTAGAAACCACAATCAAAGTATTTCACCTTTTTGATCTTCCCTTTGATTGATTGATTCGAATTTATTCCATTTCATATTAGTTGTTTTGCACAATAAAGAACATAGTTGACAAAGTAAGTTAAACATTATGAAATGAAACAGGAACCTACTGGAAAGTATATCTTGTTTTTGTAGGTTCCCAAAAATAAATATAATATGAACATTACTATCATAAATCATTTTAAAATGTCTTAATAATCACAGTTAAATAGATAAATATGATAATATATTATCATAAACCATTTTTTGTTTAAATTACCATCTATAGCCTTGCCTTTTCCCCATAAATCTGACGAATATTGCCTTTAAATGTGTTTTTTTGCGAGACGAATGGTTTTTTGTCTCCTCCATTTTCGAATGAACCACCATAATAATATTTTGAAATGCTTTCATTTCCATAATTGTATTAAACGAATCCGTTTCACTGGCTGTCTGCCTTAACAACAAAGAAGACGAAAGACTTCATGCAAGGCTTTTCGTCAACAAAACGAAGTTTGTTGTTTGTTGCTACGACAGGCAGCCAGTGAAATCGAATTCGTTGAATAAAATAATGGAAATGCAAGCATTACTTTAAACAAACAAAACTTTGTCATTCCCCGCTCATTTTTCCTGATTGAGGTGTTATATGAAAGGGCAATACATTATTACTTTCCGGAAATGTGATTTTCTCTTTGAAATTCAGATACCGTTCGCCAGATGACTTTTTGGTACCCATTCTTCAAATTGTTTTTAACCACTCATGCATCATATGAGTTGAATCAAATGAAAGAAGAGGATCTAAGCTTTACAAATATGTGTCATTTAATAATTATAATTGCGATTAAGTTATGATAAAACATCGATAATTCTCAGTTTCGTTTTTTTCTAGGACGCACTGTATAGCAAGTGCATTGTTGGCAGTGCTTTTGTAATAGAATCTTGAAATGGGAATGGATAGCTTAGAATGCTTCCTGATCTGAATGAGGTATTCTTTTTAAACTGTGTATGGACTGTTTGTCGAGGAGAAAAGTAATACTTTTGGTATGTATCCTATATTCATATTGTTATGTAGAAGACCACAATAGTGTAACAAAGTGCTTTGTAGCACTATGTTACAAAGTGCTTTTTAAAAAGTACAAAGTAGCATTTCAAATGTCAATGGAAATTGTTGCAAACCCCACTTTGTCTTTTTCGTTCGAATAGGATTCAATAGTTATCCCATGTACTGCACATGAACAAAATTGGCAAATCCTTATGACGCTCGGACTCCGATTAAACTTTTATCACAAAAATATTTGTGATTATTCCAAAAACAAGCAAGTTTCAAAGGTAGCTTAATTTTCTGATTCATTTGACTTTGCTCACTCTACAAGGGCGACACTTCCTCTTAAATATTTAATGCCCTTGAATCTTTTTTATAATCTGCGCCACCTCCCAAACATCCGTTTCAATCACAGACATAGCCAATCTCTTTCAGTTGCCGTAAAATCATCCATTATTAAAAAAATCCTAATCACTGCATGTACCTTCCGTGACTATGTATTTCAATCATTCCAATATCCGATCGCTACGTTTGGGGAGAATCATGGGCGTACCGTGGGTTCAGCTAGCTATTGGGGTGGTTTACTGATGTAATGGGGGGGGGGGGGGGGTCGCACCGGTGATGATTATATGGGGTGAATGAAATGCAAATTAACAAGGCCGTGAAATAGTGGGGATGTACCGAGTCTTGTCAACTTCTTCTCACATTTCTTTTCTCCCTCTCTGTTTCTTTGTAATATGATGTTCTGCAATTTTCCTTCTGTTTTCGCCATGTCATTGGAGGCTCATGCCCTTTTGCCCTGGCTCTGTCGCTCCGCCACTGGTAAATTAGCTTCTGTTTTTATCTGACAACGCCACCACTCAATCTTCCCCTGCAATCTGAGTTCTGAATTGACCACCGGTTCGATGACTGTCTGCAAATACACGTTGCCATTGTTTATCCAACAAACACGCTTCGTTTTCCGTCCGCCTAAATAAATGACACAAATCGCATTCAGTCTGTGCGTGTCAAATACACAAGGTAGAAGGATGGAGAGTATTAATTCGGATCTAGCTTCACCGATCCTTCACGTCGAGAACTTCATTTTGGTTGGGGTTTTTCGAAGAAAAACTACCAGGAGGAGAGCATTGTAAACGGTTCTGAGAAAGTGCTGTTAAATTGGAATGTTTATTCTACAGAAGGGTTCTGTTTGACGCATATAATGAGCAGACGATTGATGACGTTTGTCACGTGTCTTGAGCTGACAATAAGATGGCTTTAAGGGATGAGGGAACGAAAAGTGGCGTATTCAGCACAGTGTGCAGCCGTCGTACCCCCCCCCCTCAGTTTAAAGGCCAAGGGGAAATTAATGCGCCCTACAATGGGTTTACGCCAAGCGAGTCTGCTAAAATACATTGGTCTCCCTCCCCCAATATTAACGGAGAGGATTCCGTCACCCCGCCTGCACCCACCCTTCCGTTTATCCTGCTAACTCATTTCTGGATACGCCCTGAGGGAGGGGGGTTCTGGCATCTCGGTTTTGTCAGTAAATTTTAAAGGTTGAGCCCCAAAGTGGAAAATAAATGCAAAGTACAGTTTGATTGCGACCCGGAAAAAAAATCTGGTTCATTTTTAGTGCTCTTCCAGCTAACGTACCTGCCCCTCTTTGTGTTTTTTTCGTTGGTAAAGTGTAGTTTAGGCAATATTCATTTCATCATGCATATTTCATTTTCTAATCTTACAAGTCCTGAATGTTTAAAAATGCCTCTTTCCAGGAATTGGATTGTAGAAACGTTACTGCTAAATTATTTCGCGTCGAATATGCAACCTCAATGACGGTGCACTCGCATGATTGTTTTTACGTTTCAATTACTTATTTTGAAAAACCCTAGATATATACCCTATACAATATGAATATGCATATTCACCTGTACTATTTTGAAAGGCAGCAACTGAATAATACAATAAGTCAGTAAAGCATTTATGTCTCAGAGTATTATATCAATCAGAAATCGTATCAATACGAGACACTAAAACACGAGTTAAAGGAGTGAACAAAGGCAAGAAGATTAAGAGAGAGATGGAGAGGAAGGTACGGATCGAGACAGACATACATTTTGTTTGGATAGCTGAAAGGAGAAATGGTCAGGGACAAAAACAGATGGAGGGAGAGTCCCCCCCCCCCCCCCCCAATCTCTCTCACACACACACACACACACACGCACACGCACACACACATACGCACACGCGCGCGCGACGCACACACACACACACACACACGCACACACATACACAACACACCGTACTTCATATCAATGAGAATCTGTTTGCTTGAAACCACAAACATACTGCCTTCAAATGTCTTCCAAAGTGCTGCATCCAACTTTATATTGCTTTACAACTATCTCCTTTCCGGATTTAAAGGACAAATGTCACAAGGTATTTGCAGGTCATTTAAATACAAAATAAATAGGAAGGGACCAAACAAGGACCCTTGGGTAACTCCATAAAATAATGTTATATGTTACTCTGAAATTGATACCTCATGCACTGATCTCGAGTTTGAATGTAACTGTTGTAGGGCAGTAAGATATTATCTTGATTATGCTTTCAGAGTAGATCCTTGAAGATGCAAAACGAATATTCTATGACATGCCGAAGCATTAGTGTTGATTATGTTATAAAATGCTGTAAGTGAATGGATATTTTAATCTGTATCAACTGTCCATTTTTTAAAGCCACGTACAATTAGCATCTATCATGTGGTTTCTGAAGTTCGTCTATTATTACACTTTGATGTTAGAGATCTGAAAGCTATATAGCTTAAAATCGCCGATTTGAAAGCTGAAAAAAAAATCATAAATCTCCGTTTGTTCTAGACAAGCTGGCATATAAGTGTTGCCTTGAGATCAAAAGTTCTAAATAGTAATCGAAGTCAGATAGATATGCAGGCTTACAGTTGGAGACAAGCAGATTAAAGTCAATGGACGATGATAATGAAAAGACACGTTTGCTCATCGATGTTTTTTGTTTAAAGTTTATATTTGGGCTATAAACAGTGTTAAAATTGACAATGAGATTTAATAATATGCCCCTTTTCATAGCTTCAGTCCGTACAATATTGAAAATTGATTCACTTTTCCGTAAATATTTCCTTATTTTGAAAGAATTCGGGGAACATTAATTAATGGAATCAGTGTAGTCAGATGTAATTCAGGATATGTATTAGACAGTGGAATCCTTAAACAAAACTGATCATTAGGTAATGATTGATTGATAGTGCACTCATTCACTAGCAAGATGTACGGGTTGTGTTGCACCCTTACATGTATTATGGGTGTGTCTGGGTGTCAACATTTAAAAATGACGATATCTACATGATATTGTTCATGGCTACTCAATCTTTTACCATAATTGTATTTCCTTAAGATATTAAGATACATTGAAACCGGTATATGAAAAAACCTTCAGGGGAGGCAAGGAAAGTGTACAAATTTCATTTAGAAACTATTTGAAGGCAAACAGAAAATGTGGTCTTTATAGGCAGGTTTATCTGTGTTACATTGCAAAGATTAGGCCTACTGTAAAATTTCTTACAATTGAGATGGAGTAAGTTTAGATGTTTGACGCGATGACTTAAGCTGTGGATTTTGCTCCAGAATTGTTCAGACTTGTAATGCCAAACGAGTGCACCTTGTACAAGAACAGTCGGAACACACAAAAACCTCATATTTTTGTCAACAATGCTCTAGAAGTTGATACACATCTTCACTAAATCGTAACATTCCCACTTTTACAGGCAAACCCCATTATTCACTCTATTTTCTTTAATGAATATCATTCAATTTCCCTGATGAAATTTGTATACGAAATTAATTTTGTACTCTCCCCAATTTCGGTTCGAGTTCAAACATTCGTTCCATTTTCAATTAATATGCAAATACTGAAGATCATGAAATTATGCCAACCTATATTTTCCTTGCTTTATTAAGACGGTTTTTCATCAATCACATTAATTTATCCATTGAAGGGTAATAGGTGGGTGGAGTTCTTAGAAATTCATTCTAACGTCTGTCTCTATTTTGGGAAGAAGGAATAATGAATGATATTCGACTGTACCTGTTGACCTCAATCGACGCTTACATAAACAAGAGACAGCGAATGACGCTTGGCGCACTGCGTGATTCAAGGCACGGCTTGACTCTTTACGTTTTACTATACTATATCTTATTCTAACCCCCCCCCCCCCCTCTTTCTATCTCTTTCTTTCGAAACACCATTCAAATATTGACACTGCTGTGACGCCATGCTCATCGGTGTAGCAACGGCCAAGTTCACAAAAACAACTGCAACGCTTTATGACGTCACGATATTGGTTTTGTTGAATGCGTCTGTGATGAGTGATCAGATTTTTACGTCGACGCTAAGAATATTTGACGAAAAGCCTGATTTTCTCATGATTTAATTAGATTGATGCTTAATTCAATAATTCACGAAGAACATTCATTCACTGCTTCCCCTATCTTTTTCTCTCTCTCTCTCTCTATCTCTTTCGGTCTCTGTCTGTCTCTGTCTCTGTCTCTCTCTCTCTCTCTCTCTTATCTCTCTCTCTCTCTCTCTCTTTCTCTCACTCTCTGCCCCCCCTCTCTCTCTCTCTCTCTCTCTTTCTCTCTACCTTAATCGGAAATAAAATGCCCCCGCCCCCGCCCGCCCCCTCTTTTATCGTTTTTCTTGGCCATCTCTTTCTATTCCTCTATGCTTTAAGTGGGACTCTGAATGAAATTTGGAAATGTCACTATCTATCTTTGATCTAATTCTGATATTAGTAGATATGTCCCAATCGTTGTATATATCTATTCGTCATTTCCGAGTGAATGGGGTTTCGATTACTAATACGCACAGATTCACAGGTCTGATAAATGACTGATAGCCAATTTGTACTATTCATCGTACTAGAATGATAAACATACATATCTTAGACATCAATTCTGTATCCATATGAGGCCCCCGGGACCTCAGTTAGACAGAATGTAAAATCCTTTTGCACTGTCTTGATCTGGATGAGAGCAGGTCCAGTTTCCTGCTCTAGCGGACACGAAGCTCCCGACTCTGACGGATCCGGTTCGAAACTAAGTCACGTCTTTCGGATTGTGACGTTATTACATCGGTCATCTGTGACAGTCGTTCATGATCATGCATGTTTAACTGACACATAATTATTAATAAAAATAAAAATACACAAGAGGCCATTTGCCCCCACACAAGACTGCGTCAGTGACTGGCGCAGTCTGTAGGTCACGCGGCAGGTGATAGTGATCATACAAACAGTGAATGCAGAAGGAACAACTCGAACATACCTTCCTTTTACTTTCGTACTCACTATAATTGCTTTGAAGAATTAATTAGCACATGTAATAACGCAATCAAATTGACGCATCATGTGTATGCAACTGACATAACGCACACACGCTCGAACGCACACCCGCACACACAAACACCCACGCGCATACTTAAAAATAATCATAGTCGTAGTCAGGTCGATTTGCTTTAGGTTAAAGACTCTCTCTCTCTCTCTCTCTCTCTCTCTCTCACTCTCTCTCTTTCTTTCTTTTTTCTTCTTTTCTTCTTCTGCTTCTTCTGCTTCTCCTCCTCCTCCTCGTCGTTCCCATCCCCCACCCTGCTCCTTAGTGACAATACTAATCGTCAAGGATTGACCTTTGACCCTGATAGGAATAAGAACCAAAGGAAGAGATGGTTATTCACCTCATGGTATCATGATTAATGCATTGTAAACATGGATTAGGCTCAACATAAATCGAAACGGATTTAAGGTCGATTATAGGAAAACTAGATAGACGAAGCCCAATTTATTATTCACGTTCTCTTTTCTATCTTTTTTCCCTTTGTTTTATTTAAAGGAATTTAACCCTCTTCGATATCGTTATTGGGGTAGAAACAAGTGGTTAAAAAATGTGTGTGGAAGGGGGTTCATTTCCACAAACCAAAATAAGTATCAACGACAAAGGAGTTTAATAAATATTACTTCTAAAACAGACCTCCAGTCCCGTCATCGTGCATCTATGAAAAATACCCTTTGTCGGGTAATGTTACTACAGACATAAAGTTACTTTAGGCATAGAACTTGTTTGATGCCAAATCCCGTATTCCATTTCAATTGAAATATCCATAAAATGGACATCTTCATCAGCAGCATGAAGATTGGGGATCTGTTGGTATTTTAAGATGTTAAAACGATGAATCCTCCGCTTTTAAGTGGAATATGATAGTGTTTTGATATGCACCAACGGATGGGTGTTTGAATACATTTTTAAGAATTCCAAAGTATTTAAAGGCAGACGCTCGGTAAAATTGTCCTCAAAAGACAATCAAATAATAAAAGTTATCCTTACAAATTATGCACTGCGCAGGCATAGGGATCGTGTACATCCATCATAATCAGAGCTTCATAGTTTATAGGCCAAGGATTATTCTGTCAGTTTTAATTAAATTGACAAAAAGAGACAAAGCGAACGGATAAGACACGGATCTCTTGTGATCACTTGGAGAATGTAAAAATTAATATATAGAGACGTTTGGGTTATTATTATCTTATTTGAAAAGCTTTTAAATCTTTTTCATGCGTTTGTTGTCGCTAATTATATTAAGTCATAATGAGAAAATGCCAAAGGATATAATTTTCAATATCTGTTAGTCTAGCTATCACAGCTCAAAAGTATGAATTGAGAGGGTCCGGTTTTCACTTAGCCTCGATAAACGCAATTCTTATTTGATAACGTATTGGTGAGCTAGTCCATGCGAGGTTGATTTCACAAATAGAAGCTTACATTTATTTTCCTTTTTAAAGGCAAAAGAAATCCCTCAAAAGTGGGCTTACAAAATACATATTTATCGAGAAAAAATGAAGTTATGGCAATATTCCATGTATTGTAACTCAATAAACCTTTCCACTATGATATAAAGAGATACATTTTGCATACAGTTTCGGCTGCTTTAACTTTTAACACAAACGCTTTTCAAATAGTGACTTTAATGTCAATGGCCTACTGTTGTACCGCTCCACGATCACTGGTCCCTAAAACTCCCTACAATTTTACCGATTTGGTGCCGATCTTTCCGAGAAAGAATGATGCTTTCGAGATCGAGATCAAAAACTAAAATAAACGAAAATCAGGACGATTTACTTTGCCGACTTATAGACTCCCGGGTTCACTCCGAACATTGCCGATCGACTTCGAGTCCACTTCGACAAACTACGAGAAGGGTAGAACACGGTCCCAAAATGTTTCGAACAATCTTCTTACGATTTGAATAGCCGTATCTATCACCTTTTGAAATGTGATTTTACAATGACGTATTTAGTCATTCGAACGCATCAAAAAGTGTTATAGAAGTGTGGGGGATATAAGGGTTTTAAAATTGCCCTGAATAAAACTGATTTTTCGAAGAAGTCGCAATCGTGCTCGAGATGCTTATACGATCATAATAATTTGTGGGGGGTTCTAATGTGAGGGGGTAGTTATTAAGACGTGTAATCCATAGTTTACGGTGTCTTAATCTCGACAGTTTCACTACGCAGGTTCATCCATCAAGATTTTTCACACTAAATATTGTTCAGGTCTGTGACCGTAAGCATTAAGACGAGTCTACTAAAACATAATTATGGGCACTGTGCTTTCTATTATGCCATACAGGCGCGGATCTACGGGAGGGGGTTAGGGGGTTTAAACCCCCCCCCCCCCCCCTTGGGCGGCCGGGAAAAAAAAAAGGAAGAAAAAAGAAGAAAAAAAAAGAAAAAAAAGAAAAAAAGAAAGAAAAAAGAACGCACGCTGGAGAGAAACTCTTTCAAGTTCAAATATTGTGAGAAGATATTCGACTCATCTGGTAACTTAACCAAACACATGATAACTCTGGATATAACTGTGTATTGTTACTTGATTTAAAACGACGTTATCATGCACTGCTTTTTATGGTCTCCATTGTGTTAATAGATGCCAGGAAAACATCACTTACGGGGTTCAAATAAACACCCCAAAAAAAAATCGGCTCGCCGCTTCGCGGCTCGTGGATCGTCATTATTTTGGTCAAACCCCCCCCCCCCTTAGCAAAAAGCTAGATCCGCCCCTGCCATACCAGAACTATGGAACAATCTTACAGAGTCTCAGTCTTAAATGTCGTCCTTTACTATATTAGTTTAAATCTGGCTTTAAAACATTTCTTTTTCGATCATGCCAGTCTTAAATCATAAAGAAAACATGTGAATTGTGTAGTTGATTTGATAATTGTAAGTGATAAACGGTAAAAGCTCAATATTGTTCATGTCTGTCCTCCAGTTTCTGCCAACAAAAAAATAAAAACTTGAATACATATCTTCTTTTTTCCCTGTATTTCTGTATCTGTCTCTCTGTCTTTGCCTCTCTCTCTCTCTCTTTCTCGTATCTAAGGGCATATAAACAATATGCGCTATATAAGAATTGAACATTATTATTATATTAAAACCTCAACTTAAAGACGAGATTTAGGCAAACTGACCGTTCCTCCATCATAGCGTCTACCGTGTGAGTCAAAAAAAAGTTTACACCTAGAAAATTGCTAATTATTTCAAAAATCATCTATGAACAGTGAATTATTATACATTTTATGAAAGAGTGTTTTATCCCGAATCAATAGATATCATTTTGGTGTGGTTTGTGTTCACGTTGGATGAACAGGAGGCATTGTTTGTGAGAGTGCAAAAATCGACTTGCGCCAAAGTGATGCCTATACAGTATTAGCGGAGTGAGAGAATGAATTGAATGAATCCAATGAAATGCATTGCATATGCTTTTTGCAGAAGCAAAGTCACACACACACACACACACACTTACACGCGCACAAATGTTCCTTGATATTTTATATTCGATATTTGATATGTGTGGCATGATTAATTTTGTTAGGGATGTTATTTAGATCTGCAAAGACCGAATTAATACCCAAATCCCAATTGTTTTATTCAAACCTCACATAAGCAACATTAGCGCAAGTCGATTTTTGCACTCTCGCGAACAATGCCTCCTGTTCATCCAAGCATAAACACATACCACACAAATTAATACTAAATGATTCGGGATAAAACACTTTTTCATGAAACATTTGATAGTTTACTGTTCATAGATGATTTTTTAAATAATTAGCAATTTTCTAGGTGTAAATTATTTTTTGACTCACACTGTATACTAATCTATTTGTGATAACGTAGCATCTATTTTCAACAGACTGAAATAGATTTAAGATATTGTTTGCTGTTTATTTTAAAGTTTGGTTAACGTTTATATAAGAGTATGTCCCTTTGCATTGTTTTATTGCCATGCAGGCTCGCTTTCACGATATTTTTGTTTGTTTCTACTTTTTGACTGGAAGAGGCTAATGGGATCAAAGTTATATTTTTAGCAAATAAGGGTCTAAATAAATGCAGGCTTTGATTACAGTTGGGAGGAACAAGTACGCATACTGATTGTTGAGATGTAACGCTATAATCGTGACTCGCATATAGTTTGAGTTCGGCTGGTTTGAGGGGGCACAACCGTCCTTCTTTTACACGCACTCTGACATCCCTAAAGTATACCGAAAAAACCTACATTTACAAAAGGTGCCCGATCAAACACCTTAGGATCAAAGATGAACACATCATCATTTAGGCATACACTTTTTAAAGATTAAGTATAACATATGGTAAAAATGGTCATCCCAATTTGCTGCATCCATGTTTGTTCCTCCGAGCAGAGGCGGCGCTCTTCTCCCCCCCCCCTCCCACACACACTTTTTCAAATACCCCAAAATTGCCCCTCTGTAATACAGAGGGGGTATTTGAAAAAGGTATATAGGAAATAGCCCCTTTACTTGAGATAAGTGCTTTCTTAACCTCTCATAATTTACTTTTTATGGAATAGTAGCCGTCTCGTATCGACTGGTACTGTGCAAGTTGTCCAAGATCTCCCACTCATTTATTCAGATCATATTTAAAACAAATCATTTCTAACCTTTTCTTTTTCTTCACCGGGAGACCAACGTGCCATATAATTTCATAATATTTCTTGCGTAGGGTCTGGCGCTATTTCTCAATTTCGTGATCTTTCAAAAATGGTTCTGAGTTTTTGAGTTTATTATTATACAGCCATCTAACCTGGGAAGCAAGAAGTATCAAAATGAAATTTTCAAAAAAGTAATAGAGAACTTGAAATATAGATAATATATATAATAAATATATATATAAACAATATCACTAGAATAATATGGAAATCTCAACATTTCGCGATTTTGTATCCCTCACCCTATTTATAAAGAATGCATTTCGAGTCAGTTTCTGCCAGCAAAAAATAAAATAAAAACTTGAATACATATCTTGTTTTGTCCATGTATTTATTTATCTGTCTCTCTGTCTCTGTCTCTCTCTGTGTCTCTGTCTCTGTCTCTGTCTTTGTCTCTGTCTCTCTCTCTCTGTCTCTCTCTCTCTCTCTCTCTCTCTACCTCCCCCTCCCCTCCCCCTCTCTCTTTCTCGATTTACCGGACAAGCATTTTAACCTATTGGGGGACTTTTTAGAAAAATAACTTTCATTAGCAACTGGACATTTTATTGTACTATGGGGGAGTTGTCCACTTACAGAATAGCTTAGCCAAATTAGTCATCTATATTTTCACACATTCATAACACTCCTTTTGAATTGTCCGACTTAAGAATAATTGTTACCAATCTCCTATAATTTTTCGCTTTTCATCCAAAGCAGCGTGCTATCATAGTTGGATAAGACAGTTATTGCAATTTCAGAGAAAAACTTCGATGTAATCTTGATTTCAGCATTTTGTTTCCCCATCATTCCGAACCATTTAGCTATTCATAGGATTTCATAGGATACCCATGGTAATGAGTTCTCTGCTGCGTGCAAATGAATCGCATTTTGTAAGGATTTGAACCCTCTCTCTCTCTCTCTCTCTCTCTCTCTCTCTCATTATCTAGCCCCTTAAGCTACTATTTTCCCCTTTTCCTATGAGTAATTTACATTTGCAAAAGGTGCCAGATCGAACACCTCAGGGTAACAATTGAACACATCAGCGTGCAGGCGTTCACTTTTTAACGCTTAAGTATACCATAGGGTACAAAATAATTGTCACCCCCCGGTTTTGCTGCATCCATATTTGCTCCACCAAGTGAATCAATTTATTGTGTAACTGCTCCATCACCAGTGTAATGAACGTTAAGTCAGACAAGGGGGAATCGCTATTTGAATGATGCCTTAAAGATACTATGTCCCTTTTGCAGCCAACATCAAATTCTGTAGAACTTTGCAGGAATTATGAATATGTCATGTATGTCCTATCTGTGAAATTTAAACGTTAGCAGTGTCCTAATATTCAAATTATGGAAGGAAACCCGTTTACTTGCTAGACTGCACTGTCAGACACTCTTGAGTGATTGACTGGCTGTTTTCATCTTTGGTAATAACATACATAAAATGAGCTGTAAAGGGTACATGAGCATTTGTCTATATCAATGACCGAATTATTGTAATGACCAAAATTAAACTGATTGAATCTTTGCGCAGCAAAAAACGTACGACCATTCGGTACAATGGTCTGAAAATCAGACTATTACTTACTGGCTCTATAGCTCTTAAGTCGATTCGACAACTAATATTCGTTATTCTAAATAAGTTCTAAATTAGTATTATCTTTCAAATGCCGTTGGAATTTAACCCTTTCATTTTGTTTGGCCTGCAAATGAGACATAGGACCTTTAAAGGAGGAATTCCACCCTGATATTAAGTTGATATTAAGCAGACAAAAATTGGAGAAGCAGGTCAGTGACAGTTTGAGCAAAACCCGATTAAAAAGAAGAAAGTTGTTAATTTTTGAAAGAGCGATCAATAAACGCAAATTTGCAAGTATGTGACGTATTTTTCGAGGTCCCCTCCCATTCGCCCTGTACTAAAACAAAAGCAGAATTTCTATATTCTCATAAGCAAAATATATTTCCAATCATACATTCACCCTAAATATAATTATTGCAAATATATTTTAGATGATCCTTGTATGAAACCATTCTCTTCGTCATCAATAACTTTTAAAAAAGTATTTAAAAAACTCATGACATTTTCTGTACAAGCAAATTGGAGGGGTCCTCGCAAGATACGACACAGTGTTGCCAATTTGTGTTTCACTGATGACAACAAATTATTGCACTATTAGGATTAGTTAAAGAGAGAAAAATCAAATATTTTGGTCATGTTAAAAAGCACCAAAGCCTCTTAAATGATGCATTGGAAGGAAGAGTGGAAGGAATTAGATCGACATGGAGACCCAGAATCAACTGGAAAGAGAATGTCAAGAACTGGAGTGGACTAAAACTGCAAAAGTGCACCAGAATGGCAGAAGAAATTGAGAGATGTTGCAATCAACCTCCAAACCG
Source organism: Strongylocentrotus droebachiensis (assembly GCA_035222895.1). Classification (NCBI taxonomy): domain Eukaryota; kingdom Metazoa; phylum Echinodermata; class Echinoidea; order Camarodonta; family Strongylocentrotidae; genus Strongylocentrotus; species Strongylocentrotus droebachiensis. The sequence continues at coordinate 1,325,149 of JAVYIG010000016.1, forward strand.
GGAGAAGATACTTAGATAGATGACAACTTTAAACATTCCTATTCCTATTTTTAACTGGATATTCTCAAACTTTCACTAAATTGTTTCTGTCGTTTTTCCGCTTCTTTTAAATCAGGTTAATATTAGGGTGGACCAGGCCAGTGGACTCCCCCTTTAAAGAAATAATTCGCTAAATTAAAAAAAAGAACGCGATCGCAAAGACTTGAAGAAAACAAAAATCCATATTAACGGCCTTGTGCGTCACTCACCCATCGGAATAACATACATACGAAGATAATCATGACATAATCCAAACGTGGTTTCTATAGGTTTTACAATAGGGTATTGAAATAGCCGAAAAGATTGATTTCGTGAATGTCCTTGGGATCGTATTGAAAGAAAATAATACATTACAAATCTGCTTGACTATATGCCATACCAATTGCCTATACATCTTGTAGTATGTTTGGATTATTAACTTATTAACACATCAGCGGGTCTTGGAAATCTTGGATTGCAGATACATTTTTTTAGTCATGGCATTAATCAGTTTTTTATAAGCTCTAAAACAGGGTATTGAAATTGCCAATATGAGTTGATTTATTGCAAGCCTTTGCGATCGTATTGAAAGTAAATAATACAATTACAAATCTACTTGACTATCCTATAACAATTGCCCATGCCTATTATGATCTTAGGATCACATTAATCATCCATAATGATCTGTAAGTCTGACAGGTTCGGTGACCAAAACAGAATTCTACATCAAGTGTCTCTCCAAGTATCTCGGTCTTCAGCATTTCATATCCTGCTGCTCCACATTCTGCGATTAAAGATAAAGACCAGTTATATTGTCATGCGATTGCATTGTGAAAGAAACGTTGTGGAATCGATCAGAAAAGGTTGATCATCTAGCATTATAAGTATTGGTGTGTACTGCAAGGTTCTGGAATCATCAAAATAATAAGAAATTTGGCCCAGTCTTCGTAAAGTTACAAGCAGTGTACACGGAAAGATGTATATGGGACTACGCACACGTGCGCGACACGTGCGTTTATCTCTCACAGTCCAATAGATAAACTAATTCACCAAATATATCAATTAGTAGGCGGTTTCCCGGCAAAATTGTTATCATCATTAGTCAAAACATATTCTTTCACATGATTGGTAATAAGAGCTTCCATTTCATTTTTTGCATTTGGGGCGTTTCCAATACTGGTCTTTACCTTTAAATCATCTAGAAAGCCTTTATCACAATAATAGGTCTTGGAAATCATTTAATCGCCGATAACTTTTTTAATAGTCATGGCATCATCGGCTGATATATAACCCAGCCAGTGGCGTAGCCTTGGTTCGTGACACGGTGGGGGTGGCACTGATGTCATGGGGTTATTTGTCATACTCGATTGATGAATTGTGATAGGACAAGGCAATCAAGCAGGGTGGGTGTTAGAAGATGATCCTCTTTTTGCCTTTCCCCCCCCTTCTCTCTCTCTCTCTTTCTCTCTCTTTCTCTCTCCCTCCACTCTCTATATTTCTCTTTTCTCTTTCTTTCTCCCTCCCCTTTTCTCTCTATCTCTTTCCTATAAAATTACCTGAGAAAATAAACCCATCATAAAATTTAAAAAATATTACGTCTTAAATAAAGCCATATCTCAACAACAAACCTTTCATAGTTTCTGAAAACTTCCGATCGACCTCAAATTATAAACAAGGATATCTCAAAGCACAAAATGAAAAATTAACAAAAGATTTTTGTAAATAAATTTGATTTCATGACATTTATTTTCATCATCGAAGAGGTCACTTTAATCTGAATCCATATTTGCAAGTTTCCATAATTAACAACAATAAATTAATTATTGTTTAAAGCACCGTACTGTCAGAATCATGAGAAACTCTCTTAAAATTTATGTAAGCCAAAAAGACTGTGAAATCCTCTGAGTTATAGTTCACATCAACAATGATAACACTTCTCATCAATGAACGTATCTTATTTCTTTACGACCAAATCTTCAGGCAATTACATGTGGATTACCACAGGAATAGATCTTCGGTCCTTATCAATCACGTGGTACCCCATATTCATGATATTCATTGATCCACTAATCTTTCCTCAAATATATTCCGAACGGTTTATGAGGTTACAAACTTAAAGCTAGCTCATCCGCACTAGAACTTGAACTGTTATGTTTCTCATATCATGCAGCGCTTATATCACGACGAAAGATTAACATAAATAAATCAGCTTTTGAAAGTCAACCATATTTTTCTAAAGATTCAGTCGTCCACAGTTTATTGCAGACTAGTTTTACAGGCCACCAATAGATCAGAAAATTTGACCTCCACGTTATTCTTTTAAATGTACATATTATATAGATTTCAGTCAATCACACATTCGTGCAGTAAATTAACTAGTTATTTGACAACTAGCTTTCACGCGCAACATTTTCAGAAACTAAGGTAAAGAAAATAATTCATGAATACGTGCTCCTCTGTAGATTAGGTGTTCTTTCTGTACCAAAACAGCTTTAGAACACTTTAGTTGTATGACACGATCAGAGACAGTCGATACTTAGAGACAGGACACGAGAAAATGAGCTTTGTCTTCAAAAATCGGTATTTTCTTTCGAACATCAGTGAAATTCGACCCAAGCGATTCGTGCTCCATTTACGACTTACATCTCGACTAGTTTGTGATTTGAATTCTTGTTCTCCGTCTGTATGTCCGTCTTATTGGTATATAACGAGGATAGAACGTTTGGATAACACCCCCTTCCTTCCCCTTCCCCATCCTCTCCATATATTATTTTGTTAGCGCATCCGATGTGGATTTAAGCGCGTATATGAACATGAATAATTGACAAATGTAGTACATTAATACATAGTTGTCAAGGAGGAATTTATGATTTGATCAATTGGATGTCCGCTATCGATTTCATGCTTACCGCTTATGATGGCGGTCTCCTGCGTTTTCTGTAATGTTTCTTTTTTCATTGAAAAATATTTGTGTTTGTTTGCATCTTATTTAATGTACTTAAAGATGTTTAATTATGTACAAATAATTGTTACTTTATGGATATGATTATGTTCTATTTAGGAAGTAATCCAGATTTATCAATTCATCAACGTAGCAAAATAAAATGTTCACCTTTTCTTTCAAAATTGAAATACATGTACATCAAGACTATAAAAAAAACTAACCATCATAATTTTGATCTGAGGGGTAGGCTGCATTTCTGTCTAAACCCCCATTTTAAAATGTTTAACAATATGTGTTTATATGTAATAAATAATGATAATGGTGGCTTCTTTATAATTTTAAAGCGCACATGTCCGTCAGTTCATGCCGCTCCTATCTGTGATGTTAGGAAGATTTTTTAATTTCCTTCGTTCAATGTTACTTGTATAGTTTGTTTTGTATATGTTTGATATCAGAGATAATTTTGTAATATAATATTTCATGTATGAAGTTTGCGAAAACTTTTTTCTTATCATTTCATCAAATGAAACAGAACGAAATATTGTTCTCCTACCTTAAAAAAATAAAATGGGCCTTATCTATAAATTAAATCTTCTGAATCTGAATCTGAATCTTCTCTGCATAAATGCATATACTGCACATCATGAAAATTCATTATAAAATTAAGTCTAAGGGGATACTGTCCTGTATATAAAGCCTTTTGGTATCTTAGATACTAAGGATAAGTTTTTTATTTCATCATTGTAATTTGATGTAGGCAAAACCACATTTGTCTAGATGTACCACTTTAATGACGAAACAGATTAACATCTTCACATTTTCTTTTCAAACGCGAATGCATCGAAAATTTCCATCAAAACATAGATGGATAGTCCAAATGGATGGCTGTTTTTCAACAAAAAATGCTTTTCTTGTCTGTTTTTTACGGGGTGGGTGTTGAGAAGATTATGTATTTTCATCGGATTAGTGTTTCAAACTCTTAAAGGCACACTGTCCTACTTGTAGCTACTTGCTCCCTCTATATAGAAAACTTCCCAAATCGGTGCCTGTTGGTCCCCCATGATCCTCTTTTTCTTATGTTAAATGAGAGCTGAGTTAATGAGATAGCCACCTGTCACAGTGACCTCGATGGCTCGCTGTGTGGTCTAATCCCTTCTAGCTGCAGTAGTAACGCCTACCTTTAATATCTCTGGTCTACCACTTCATTAACAAAGCAGAATAAAATTCTCTTTTAACATGCAAAACATCAACATTGCTCATCATAACATCATTACAAATTTGTATATAAAGCTTAAAGGGATTGAGTTCTGTTGCAGAGGGCGCTACACAAAATTATTTGTTTGTGAGACAAAGAAAAACTGAGTGTCAAGTTTGAAAGAACATACAATTTAAATGACAAAATCATCTTTGTTAGATCAAAATCGGTTCAGAGACGGCTGAAATATCCATAAATATAGCGATTTCTAATACTTGTGTACCACCACAAATATTAGATAATTTGAAAAAGCCGTTGAAAAAACGAAATAGCGCCTTACGTCGTATTTCAGCCAATGCCGATGTTGGCTTTTTTATTGGCATTTTCGTGTTGGTTATATTACGCACAACCAGCTGGCTGGCCCATGTATTGTTATTTTTAATTAAATAACTAATTAAGGTCACCGTATTTTTGTTGAAAGTGGAGCTGAATTGGTATGATCGTATTGGTTAAATTAAATTCCACACATTTTGGGGTCTAAAATTACCTTCATAGCAATTTTAGGTTCTAAAAGGGCACTAGAAATGTCATAGATAAAAATAAGAGCAATAACCATACACTTTGAAGGCATTTGCGTTCTGAAAACAGAACTCAACTTTCTCTTTAATAAGTCAAATTTTGTGATTAGATTATTTGATGTTAGCAAACCATATCAATCTATACTTACCATTCTGGTTACCATTTCATTAAACGAAACACATTTTCTTTCCAAACGTGAATGTATCAACGGTATCCATCAAAACATGCGTGTAATCCGAAGGGGTAGCTGTTCTGCAAAATGCTTTCATTTTCCTTTCTTTTTTCAGGGGTAAGTGTTCGGAAGATTTTCATTTTGTAATTTGGTATTAGTGTTTCAAAACCTTAGTAATTCAGATTTATCACTTCATTAAACAAAACTGAGTAAAATTTTCTATTAAAACGCAAAACATCAAAATTGTTCATCATAACAAAAACTTCCTTTACACTTCTCTGTTATGTACAATTCTGCCTTTTGTTGTTCATGACATATAAATCAAATTAACATTGTTCAAATTGTTGTGTTTGTATACCAAGCTTCATAAGATTCAATTTTGTAGTTTGATATTTAGATGTTGGCAACACTTTTTAGTCCAGATGTACCACTTCATTATCATAACAGAAAAACATCTTCACATTTTCTTTCCAAACGCGAATGCATCGACAGTTTCCATCAAAACACACATGGATGGCTGTTCAAACCTTTCTTGTTTTCAGGGTTGAGAGATTATGGAATTTCATCATTTGGGACTAGTGTTTCAAAACCTTAATATCTCAGGTATACCACTTCATTAACAAAGCAGAATAACATTTTCTTTTAAAATGCAAAACATCAACATTGCTCATCATAACATCATTACAAATTAGTATACAAAGCTTAATATTAAGTCCAATTTTGTAATTTGATATTTTGATGTTAGCAAGTTTATAACATCATATCAATCTAAACTTACCACTTCGTTAACGAAACACATTTTCTTTCCAAACGTGAACGTTTCAACGGTATCCATCAAAACATGCATGTATAATCCCTGGCCTGTTCGTTTAGTCCACTTTTTATTTTAACGTCTCTCTAGAATTGTTCCCTTTTTTAACAGAATCCTAAATATGCCACTTGTTATCAAGTTCACTTGATCAATTTCACGGAAGCAAATCATTACTGTATTATTATGCGATGTAGATAATGAAAGAAGAGTTCTTAAGCTGAAATAAATGAAGCAGGAATCCACAATTATAGGTTTGGAAGTATTAATGAATATTTTATTGCTTTATATACCTTAAAGGCAAAACAGAATCATGTAAATTGCAAAATATTTTCTCTGATACAGCTATCAATCAATGATATTGTAGCTCACTATTGATAAATACCTATAGAGAGGTGGAGAAAATGATTGCAATCAAAATCTTCACACTTAACAAACGAAATCACATTTCAAAATCTGTACACATTTGGCACTTATGGAACTGGTTTCGGAGGGGGAAAATGACACTTTTTGATCAATACTTATTCAAAAGTTAATATATTTTATCAAACTGATGCTTTTAAATCTATAAAGTCACACTTTGTAAAGTCCTTTTATATTTATTCCATTGTACACTTTGACTTGTACAAAAGACAGGTTTTTTGCATCCTTTTATGCTCAAGAGTCTTTAATGAAAGCAGGTAGCAGGAGTGATGCAAAATGACATTACTGCGCTCTCATTTGATAAGAGCTAAACAGTATGGTAGTGTGACCATAGTTCGTGGGTGACCTAAGTTCACGCACAGATCCATATCTCCAGTTGCACCAATTTGTAGTCTAAAATTTTGCTGTTCATTCGGTAATAATTGAACTAAATAGATTTGTGTTGAATTTGAAAAATTATGGATTGAATACCACATTCCTAATAAATTTTTGCATTTCCTAGAACTTTGGTCACTTTTCATACTTAAATGGGCTTTTATTTTGTCAAGAAACAGGGAACTGTTCTTAATTTCATATCATTGAATTGCAAATATAATGTTAAACTAGATGGAATTCGACTGCGCGCAGTCGAAAATGATGCCTCCGTTATAGAGCAATTTTACAAACCAAAACAGAAAACAAAAATTGAATTCACGTTCAATGGTAATCCATTGACAGGTTCTCAGAATATTGTGATTACAAGCAATTTCTCATATACATATATGACCCTTTGATCTTTGACCTCATGACCATAAAATCTACTCAGTTCATTGGCTCTGCAAGATGTTCTGAGTTAAATAGTAATCCATCTGTCAGTTCTAATGAGAATGCGTTCACAAGCTATTTTTGCATACATAATGGGCCCATGACCTTTGACCTTTGACCTTATGAACCAATAATCTACTCAGTTCATTGGCTCTGCAAGTAATAAACATGACCTAATTTTGGCATGAATCCATCAATCGGTTCTTGAGATAACGCGATCACAAGCTGTTTTTGCATTCATAATGTGCGCTGTGGCCTTTGACCTTTGACCTACGTGCTCCAAAATCTAATCAGATTGTCTTCCTATGGTGATACACACTATCATTAAGTTTGAAGTTTAAATCTCCAGTGGTTCTTGAGATATTATGATAACAATCTCAATGTATGGAATTTCATAAGTTGACCTCTGTGACCCTTGACCTTTGACCTACGTGCTCCAAAATCTAATCAGATTGTTTTCCTATAGTGATACACACTATCACTAAGTTTGAAGTTTAAATCTACAGTGGTTCTTGAGATATCATGATAACAATCTCAATGTATGGAATTTCATAAGTTGACCTCTGTGACCCTTGACCTTTGACATACGTGCTCCAAAATCTAATCAGATTGTTTTCCTATAGTGATACACACTATCACTAAGTTTGAAGTTTAAATCTCCAGTGGTTCTTGAGATATCATGATAACAATCTCAATGTATGGAATTTCATAAGTTGACCTCTGTGACCCTTGACCTTTGACATACGTGCTCCAAAATCTAATCAGATCGTCTTCCTATGGTGATACATACTATCCTTAAGTTTGAAGTTTAAATCTCAAATGGTTCTTGAGATATCGCGCTAACAAACTCAATACAAGGAATTTCATAAGTTGACCTCTGTGACCTTTGACCTACGTACTCCAAAATCTAATCAGATCGTCTTCCTATGGTGATAAATACTATTCCCGAGTCTTAAGTTTAAATCTTAAATGGTTCTTGAGATATTGTGATAACGGTCAAACGGGACGGACGGACGGACGTACGTACGGACGTACGGACGGACAACCCGAAAACATGATGCCTCCGGCACCACCTTCGGTGGCGGAGGCATAAAAAACATAAAACATTACAAAAATATATCACACCCTTCAACTTTATGATGTGCAACTCGCAAACTGATACAAGATGTACCTTTTGACATTTTTTTTTTTTAGTTCTTTGGTGTAATGAATTCTACATCTCTTTTGAAACCATTTGGAAGATATGACCTCATAGTCCAGATAACTTGGAATGCAGAAAAAGTAATTTTGCAAAGCAATCCATGTTTGTAATTACATATTTCATAACAAGTATATTTCATTAATTTTTTGATGATTTCAATGTACCATCTTCAATCATTACATTTTTGTCTCTCTCTAATTATGACAGAATACTTTTGTCAAGATATTTCAAAGACTTTCATTTATTCCCCCTGTATGAAGGTAGGGCAAATATGAAGGAAATTACTATTTATATCTCTATGACTCAACCTACTTCAAAGCCTAATAAAATGATATAAAGCATTTAATCAGAGAAAAGATATATTTTAGATATTTAGAATTATAGAAAAATCATATAAGTACATTTTGTTGGTCTAAATATTATTACTGACACTGAGAAGAAATGAAGAAAAGAAGCTACCTACAAGATCATTACTTAAAGGGATCCGGTTACTTTGTCTTAGATCCTTTTAAAAAATCCTTGATTTAGCTCATGCTGCAATGATAATTATAAACCTTAATGTCAGTCAGGAGCCTCTTGAATTTTACAAGCTGATCGCCTGTCTGATATTTATGATTGAAGATCGAAATCAAGTTTTGAGTTTGCCAAACAGTTTTCATAACACTACAGTCTAATTGGGAAAACGAGTATGGTAAACCGGTCACTCAAAAGTTTTTACTTTTTTGAGGCACTTCTTGATCATTTTGAAGCGCAATTTTTGTAGGCTTCAATATAACACCAGATCACAGACATTGATAACATGTAGGACCGTGCATCTCAGATTTAACATTGTTAAACGATCCCTGTAAGGAAGAAATTTCAAGAAATACGAAACAGTTATACAACTTAGGCTGAAATTAAAGTTCATGATTTTATACAAATCACATATTCATGAATATGAGAATGGAATGACCAGACATTAAACAAATATTGAGATTGAGGTCTCTATCTCATAGACCAAGTCAAAAATAGACCAAAACATGGACATAATGGGCGAGAAGCTGAATTTTCAGGACTGATTGAGAAATAGATGTAGAACAATAGACTTCAATTAAAAACTTGTCTTAAGAAACATTTATTCAAAATTGCTTTTTATGATTAACTAACTCTGTTCACATTGATGTGGATTTCATATGTATTGTAATTTGTAGGTATTTTTGCACTATTTTGTATTGTTTGATATGTAATTGTTTATCAGTCTATTTCGTTTGTTATGGCGCTTAGAGACTTCGGTGGTGAGCGCTTATTAAGTAACGTTTTTATCATTATTATTATTATCATTTAGGATCGTAAAACCTACTTGAGGATTTCCCCCCATTCTTTTCCAGAATCTAATTCCATATTCATTTTGCTGGCCATTTTAAGACACGATCTTGGTTTTTCATATTTACATATTTTGGAAACTTTCAATATGGGTTGTTAAGTGATTCCTTGCACCTTAAATCATTTATGTAGACACTCATTTTATATTTCCAGCCTGGCAACTAGTATAATTATAATAATATCCCATTTAGGATATCATGCTCAAGGAGGATTTTTGAGAGCTTTTTGTATGCTGCACCTATTCCTAGAAGTCCTGAAAATGTCAGTTTCTTCCCAGCATTGTCCATGTTTACAAGTCGAAGTAGCAATCATTGAGTCAACGCACTTCCCAGATGACATCAAGAGTTACACCTTGCAAGACTAGTGGCAACCAAATGTTAGAGGCTAGTCTACCTTGCTAGTTTTCTGTTTTCTCTTTCCCCCTTTCTTTGTCTTATTACCGATCCCTTGATGGCCATCTCTCGCCCCTAGCTTGCTCTGAACAGCTCCCTCTATAGCCGACGTCTGTCCAATGTCCTCGCTTGTGAATTGGAGGTAGTTGAAGCTGATCAGAAACAGGATAAAATGACCACACGAGTATATTGACACCAAGACAGGCCACAGGTCAGGAAATCGTTGTGGAGACTGGATAACAAGACTACATGCAGTAAGTGCAATGACCCCAAGTATGGAACACCAGAACTGCATGGGAAAAATTCAAGAGGTTGTTACGAATATTCGAATTAGATGATTTATGAATATGCTAATTTGAGAGGTTGCTCGAGTTGAGTATAATAAACCACGAATTCGGATCAAAGGTAACCAATCGTCGTGATTTTCTTATTGTATAAATATAATTCTAAGTTGTGAAAGGGCAAAATTATTAGTTAATTACCCCGACCCGACAAGGTAAACAATGTCTTAGCGAATAAGCATGAGGTGAAATAGAACCCCCCAAAAGTAACTATAATTGATGCATTAACAGCAAAAGTAGGAGCAAAAATTACGGCATTCACTTCCAAGAGAAAATGATAATGGTTACATTTTACAAACATATTTAAACAAGTGAAGTTTGAGGAAAGAGTAAGTTTGTGAAAAGGAAATCTCCAGTGCTGTCCTTCCACTCTGACAATAAACTAGAAGCATGCTTACAGCAAAATTTCTGATGGAAGACTGCCCTCTTTGATCTGACGCCGGTGAGGTGACCCATGAACTTTGGCTGACCTTTGACCCAGTGTAGAAGAGCACCATGAGCGGGATGGTTGCAAGAATCAACCCGTCTTTGATTAACAGAGGAAGCATACTGATGGAAAAAGAATGAGAGAAAACAAGTTAAAGTCAAACCTGTCTATAAAGACCACCCAAGAGAGACAAGAAAAGTGGTCTTTGTGGACAGGTGGTCTTTGTAGACAGGTTCCTTCAGTACATGTTTCAATGAGAAACCATTTTCCAGGGAAACAAAAAATGTGGTCTTTGTAGACAGGTGGTTTTTGTAGACAGGTGGTCACTAAACCAGATTTGACTGTATTATGAAATTAACTTCTAACGGTAAAGTCTTTGATTCATTCTAATTCTATGTGCAAAGAACACATCACATGGGTAATTGTTTTGCCACATACGAATATGAGGGATATAAAATACAAGAACAGAAATAAGACACATAAAATGAAATAACAGAGGAAGGGTTTGTCTTCCCCATATGCGTTTGTTTTTTATAAATTCTTCTGTCTTTGACTTAATTTGGGGATACACTTTGAAAAGTTTATTCAATTCCTTCTATAAAATAAATGTAGAACATAATTACGTGTCATCACTCATAGTCATACTGAAATAAAATTCATAATTCATTCAATGGAGGACCCTTCATATGAATCATACAATACATATAATTCCAAAAGTAATGTCACAGTGCTTCTACAGTTGTAAAGATTTTTTTTTTATGATTTCATTTCATTTCATTTATTTTTTCAGTTCTGAATACAAAATAAAATCAGTATGAATCACAACATCTATGACGAAATATCAACTTATTTTTAACAGAACTGGCCAGGGCTTCAAGATAAGTGAGGCTTTATGTCTTTTGAGCTCTGAAAATTAAAGTGCAAGCAAAAAAACAAAACATAATTAGGGAATTCCTGGTGATGCAGACGTACAGCAAATAGAAGATTGATAGGTAGTCTTAATAGATTTCTGGTTGAGTTTTTACTTTGATGATCATAACAAAAATATACTTTATTTGACTCACTAGATTGTTCTTTGAGTCGCTACTTTGCGTATTGTGACAAAAATTGATTAAACTTACCTAAAGACGGAGATCAGAAGGAACCAGGTACATACGAAGGGTTGCTCATGAAGAAGAAGGCACACTGGTCTGTAATACAATCGTAAGAATAACATCAGGGCCGGTATTCAATTTGATACTTTGTTCAAGTAAAAGTTTTAGATAGCATTTGGCTTAGCTAAGTTCAATATCCCTATCAACAATTGCCTGAATTTTTATGAACTCAACTTCAAACCCAAACTTAAGGATATTAAAACAACCTTAAATATTTGGAACTGCAGAACCCTTACGCTTTATGGAAAAATTGTTATTATAAAATCCCTTATCATTCCAAAACTGACCTATCTCTTGAGCACTATACCCAACCCTCCTCCGTCCTTTATTGTGGAAATTCAGCAATTATTATTCAAATTTTTATGGAGTAACAAAAATGACAAGATCAAACGTTCCCTACTTTACAATGAATATAACGAAGGGGGTCTAAAAATGCTCCATTTGTCATCTTTTAATGATGCAATGAAAATTACATGGGTTAAAAGATACCTTGATTATCAAAATGAAAGTAAATGGAAAATCTTTTTGAAATCATCTCTCAAAAAGTTTGGCGGAGACCACTTTTTTAAGTGGAATATTTGTTCAAAGCACATGGTTTTTAATGAAAACATAGATCCATTTTGGAAGGATGTTCTTACTGCGTGGTGTCATTACAAGTACTATAATCCAGTTAAGTTTAAGGAAATCATTTCACAACCCTTATGGTTTAACTCTCACATTTTGATCGATGGTAAACCGATTTTTGTTGAAAGGTGGTTTAAAGAAAATATGATATATATAAAAGATATATTAAACCATGATGGGTCCTTTATACCGTTTGATCAAGTGTTACAGAAGTATGGTTCAGATTCATTTCTAACCTATTTTTCAATATTAGCTGCCATTCCTAAGAATTGGAAAGATACTATAAAGCATGGTGACTGTAAACATGATGTTTTATTGTTGTTGAATGCAAGCGATATTCTTTTGAATGACTTCCTAAGACTGAAAAAAGTTTCAAAATTATGTTACCTTCTTTTTTTGAAAAAACATACAATTTCAATATCAGAAACAGATCACCAAAATAAATGGCAATCTGATTTATCAGTTGATTTGAACAGCTCGTTAATATGGAAAAATCGTTTCTCTTTGATTTACAAATCTTCAAATGAAAATAAAATGAGAAATTTCCAATTTAAGTTCATTCACAGGAAAATTGCGACTGAATATTTGCTATGTAAAATGGGGATTCATGAATCTCCTGATTGTAATTTCTGTGAAACCTATCCACAAACCTTATTACATCTCTTTTTAAAGTGTGAGATTGTGTGTCAATTCTGGAACGAAATATTTTCTTGGCTTAAAGATAAACAATTTCAACAAAACATGTTCTCTGAGGAAGAAATTTGCTTTGGGACTTTAATGATTAATAATTTTTATTTAGTAAACACAGTTATACTCCATGCTAAATATTTCTTTTTCTCTTGTAAGATACAGAACACGATTCCCAAGTTTCAGCCTTTCCTAGTTTCTGTTAGACATTTAGAAAGAACAGAACGTATTATTGCTTTCAAAAAGAATCGTCTCGAATTCCATGAGAAAAAATGGCAAGTGTTTAGAGACTGAAAAAGTAGGTGTTCACTTTTTTTTTAATCTCTCCTGTACTGAATGTTTGTTTTCTATATTTGCATATTTTATGATTGATTTAATATTGATGTTTCATGCATGTAATTATTTTCTTGACATGTAAAACTTGTGAATTGTGAAATAAAGATGGAAAAAAAAAAAAAAAAAAAAGTTCAATGTCTTAACTTATATTCAGATAACATTTAAGTAATTTACTTTTGCAAGCTTTACTTTTACGGCAAATTAATTACTGATAAGCATAGTGACATCACACAGTCAATCAAAAGTAATGAGCAATTTACGTGTTGCATTAATATGTGAGTTAAAATGCGCAACTTATGATGCGTCGACTGCGTATGGAAACAATAAGCCTGCCAATCAATGCTCCAAAATAAATGGCTAAAGTCTGCAATGGAGCTGTCTTACATTTAGGGTAAAATACTTAGCCAGATGCATCAACTGAATGCCATAGTTGGTTAAGTATTTTATATGAGCCAAAAACTGAGTAAAATACTCCTATTTCTGACTACAGGCTCTTGCTTCTTTACTCTAGGACCTGTGGTGTTTATAAAACTGAAGGCTTTTTGCTGGTCTTGATCAAACAATCTACTAATCCCATGCAGTTACCGTTTTCCATCAAAAATTATTTGTTAGCTAGATTTATGAACTTAGAGGAAATTAGAAGAATTAAGAATTTATTTTTTAAAAAGGAATTGAACTATTCAAAACTCACAATGCTGCTATTAATATGCTCTTCTCATGGACTTGGTAGGAAAACAGGAAGAATACCAAAGAACTGTTGACCTGTCAATAAAAGAAAAATAGCACCAAGAGTTAAGGATTGTCTAGGGCATAAATTGTCATAGAGCAGTATTAACTTTGTCTCAGATTCTGAAATAAAATCCTGGATTTAGCTCATGCTACAATGATAATTATAAACCTTTAGGTCAGTCAGGAACCGTATAACTTTTACAAGCCGATCGCCTGTCTGATTATCAAGATATTTATGATTGGAATTCGAAACCAAATTTTGCGTTTGCCAAACGGTTTTCATTACACTACAGTCTATTGGGGAAAACGAGTATGGTAAAGCCGGTCACTCAAAGAAGCACTTCTTGATCATTTTGAAACATGATTTTTTTTTTAGGGCTTCATTATTATACCATATTACAGACACTGATACCATGTAGGGCCGTGCATCTCAGATTTAACATTGTTAAAGGATGCTTTAAGAGCTAGTTGGTGACTTAGCCATTGCCCTGTCACATAATTTTAAGGTGGTTGGCTAGAAAAGCTTTCGTTCAATTTATATTTCCAATACGTGGTAAAGTCAAATTTTACAGTGTAGTGTTGAAAAATTGTTACTTTTGTACATGTACATTCATTAAAATACCTGTTTTAGTAAGCTTACTCTTCCTGTTCAGCAGCTTATTTAGACCTTCATAGTAGCTGGCACTTCTGCTGATGCAGTACCCATAATATTTCAAGGAGCTTGCAGCAAAGCAAATGAAAACGTACCAAAATTGGTAATTATTGTTTTACTGACTCTAACAACAAAAAAGTTTTTCCAATGTTACAAATCTATGAACATCTTCAGTGGTTTACAATGGAGTGTGCATCAGGGGGGGGGGGGGGGTGTTTCACAAAGATCCTAAGAAGAACCTAACTCTAAGTTGGACTTAAATATTATAGAGAGCCATTTGTAGCCTTAAAATAAAATATATTCAAAAGCAAAAATTCAAGTATTTTAGACTTTTCATAAATTCCACATCAAGAACATGAAATCTCCCATGATAATAGAAAATATGAATGATTTGAATAAACATTTTATGCCTTTAAAAAAAAAAGGTTACCAAATATTTTCATAGATGCTGACGGCTTTCAATAATTGCTAAGTCCAACTTAGAGATAAGTTCAATTTAGGATCTTTGTGAAACACCCCCCTGGTCATAAATCTGAAGACTTACCAAGGCATATTTTAATTTTTGGATCGATGGGTTGAGTAGAAGGTTGACTGCAGAGGGCGCTAGACATATTAGGGTTGAGGCCAGACTGAGTCTGATGAGCAATGGCTGGCTGAGTAGGTTCTTGAGTTTAATGATTACATTCAGGGAGCACCATATATTCGACACCTTGTCCTGTTAAGTAGGGGGTAAAAATATTTGATTGATCTTGATTTGAAATGATTTGATTAATTAGCCTCTCTATCATTGATTCAAGTAACATTGTGTATATAATTTTGAATTATTTTTATTTTTCCATAGGTATAATGATGAAATTATCTGCAAATTTCACAGAAAAAATAAGTACTGCTTGATCTGCTATTATCCTTAAAAACATGTGGTTCAAGCAGAAGAAGGGAGATGAATATTATAGGTAACCGAACTGCTACAATTTTAGAAACACATATAATTGCAATTTATGTGTAATTTATGTGTAATTTTAGCATTCAAATCAATAAGCCAATTCACGGTTGCAGTCTGAGCATGAGCAGATAAAGGTCATTTGTTGCAGAACAAATTTTGAAATACATAGAGACGAAATACTGGATATGCTTCCATTCATTCATGCACAATCAGTGCACTCCATTATACACAGGTGGAATTATTCTTTGAAAAGGGGAAACAAAGGCTATTTATTTAGCACCTCCATCGCTGTAGGAGTGATTATTTCAAAGTGTACAAAGTGGGACCTCTTCATGTTTTGAAGATCTGTGGATATTCGGGGTCATTGCAGTAATGTGCTGACCGTGAACTGGTCTATTAATGACAGCTGACTGTTTTTTAGGTCAGTTTGTGGTTATAGACACACATTCCATTAATGATTCTAATTTTCAAGATTATATTTTCATCCTTTCTTTTGACACTGTAGAATAAGAAAAGAGCCTACAAGATTTTACAGGGAAATATAAGTTATTATTAGAAATAAAGCAAGAAAACTTACCTCAAATAAACCTCTTGCAAAAGGGAATATTCTATGAACCACTTGTAGTATGTGGTTGATATCATGAAGAAATGGAAGCCAACACAAAGCAAACGTTGCTATCACAAACACACCTATCTTAGCCAGTTTCCATAACCTGTCAAATTAGATCACAAGAAGAAAAAGTAGCTCATCCTTTAATTTTTTTCATTTCTCCATGTTGGTTCAATGAAGTCATTGTTTACCCGACACCAAGTGTACTTACTTGTATCACAAAGTAGATTTGCGATTGTGTCACAATTAAAATGGCTGCTTTTACTCCTGTCAAAAACAGTGCTTCATAATGTCTAATTTCACAATAAACAATTTCGAGAAGAAATATTTTTGTTGTCAACAAATATTAGATACAATGCTTAAAATTGAAAGGTTTAAACTACCTATTACACCGATAAAGATTAAGTTGATTTGGATGTGTTTTTTAAAGAAGAATTATTCAAATATACCACATACCCGTTAGAGACAAAGTAACTGTAAATGCTAAACTCGCAAAGTATCAATTATTTTCTAATAGAATACTACATGTATGAGCATTTTATAAGAAACTGTGCCATTCTACCAGTGTTAATGCTTATAATTGATTTGTAATGTTCTGTTGGAAACATGAATAAATTTGAATTGAATTGAATTGTACTATTTTGAAGAGAATGGTGCCTCACCTTATTTCATCCTTGGACCACAAGCATCTGCCCAAAAGATAGCAGAAGAAGGGAACAGCGTGGTAAAGCTCCATCTGCTTGTAGTTCAAGGCTAAAACAAACGCAACCGATCCCAAGAGCTCATGATTAGTTGCCATGGCAACAACAGCCCATAGGGTTAATCCAAGACTGATACAGTTATATCTGATTGTACATACTAGGTTAAGAAGCTTAAAATATCTTCATCCAAAAAAGTATTAAAGCCAAATGAATACTTAAACTTCATTTCTAGACAACACAATTAATAATTAATTGATAATTGCAATCATGTAATAATTTTATGTTGTGGTTAGGTTGAGGCCAGCCAAGTGAAAATTTGCTAAAAATTCATAAAAGTTCAAATTGTTTTTTATGAGAGAATGAGAATATGGGTGGTTGTGCATTTAAACTGACTCAACTGGTCTTTTAAAATGATCTACTTTGCATTGTCAGGTGAATTGTAAGGTAATTTGTCTCTGCCAAGAAAATTAGATGTAGGAAATACCTCAATGGAGTTTTAAAAATAGTTCTTTTTCACATCGGTAGAAAAATCAGCTGTTTTGGTTAGCTATCCCTTGCCATGCTGCCGGCTTCTACAGACCTATGTCGTAGCTTACCAAAACAGATAAATTTTCTAATCAGGTGAACCTCTTCAGTGATTTACCACAATGGATTACTTTGGAACGCAAAACACATTTAATGATGTTTGTTAATTTTTTTTTTTTGTGGACATATCTGAATGAAAGTTTCGCTAACATTAAGCCTCATCGAGATGATACATGCATTTACTACCTCAATATCCTAACGAGGTGGTTCTACCGCTGCTTGATAAAATTATGATTCTACATTTTCGCTTAGCTGCGTTATTAATGATGAAGGCCCACATCTCTGATAGAGGTGTCGTGGATAAGTGGATACGTCGCCAGACTGTCGATCACAAGGTCCGCGGTTCCAGTCCAGCCGCGGCACTAATGTCCTTTGGCAAGACATTGATCTACATTTGCCACTCTCCACCCAGGTGTTAAATGGGTACCGGTCGAAATCGGCAGCCTAGCATAGCCAGGTAATGTTGGAGCGCCCTGAGGACCTTGCAAGGTCAATACGTGCGCTATATAAGAATCCAATATTATTATTATTATTATTAAATAAATTGCCACTATTATGGACGAGTAGTATTACAATTGAGGAACACGATGATTATGATATTCGTTTCACTGACATTCAAAGGATACTGGAAGTGGCCATAATCGATGAGAACGAGGCCAGGGTAAAGAAGAGTGACCGCAGCAAAGGCAAGAAGCTGGATGTTTGACCGGTCCTTCACTGTCCACAAGAAGAAGGCAATCACGGCTGGAATGTACACAAGCAGGTCAGCAACCAGTACTAGTCAAAAAAGAAGATGAACAAACATAGAAACTTAGGCATCCAGCTCAGTGATTGATGCTACAAAATAACAAGTTTTTTTCAGTAACAAAGTATTATATGTAGCATCTGCCAAACTTTCAAGTTTTGTCAAAAGGGTATATGCACCAAGGCTGTTTAGCTGATATATAAATATAAAGTTTTGAAGCAAGCGCCTCGATTGCTCAGGTACCAGTGCCTTAGAAAACATCACACCATTAGGCCTTTAACAAAAGATGTTGTATTGCCCTTTAGGTGCCAAAACATGGATCGGTCGGTTGGAAATCTTTCTTTTTTTCATTTTTTTTTCTTTCTCCCTCTTTGGGCTGATATTTTTCAGTTTTTAATGATTTAATATTTTGTTTTCTCTAAAAAAAGGTACCAAAAAAGTTGACCGTAGATTTCAAATTTTGGGGTCAGTAGCAAAGGGCAATACAACATTTATTTTTGTTTAGGCTTTACCATACATGAATTAAAACTCTTCAACATTCTTCAGGCAGGGATCATGGATGGTATGAAAATGTTTTTAGTTGTGTATTTTAAAGACTTTCACTATGTCATCCTGAGAGCTGTCATTGACTGATTTTTACAATTTTTTACCTGGCCAAGAACAGAATAAAGATTCTCTTACAAACTCTTACTCCATGATAACACCAGTTAAGAATCTCTTACCTGTATATCTCATAAATAGTTTATGTCCCTCACTCTCGTGACCCCTTGACCTCTGGAGGGCAACCCAGTCAGGGTTCACTTTATCAGCTCTGAGAGAAAGAAAAAAAAGAACAAATTACTCTCTATTCTTAATATGCTTTGGATATTCATAAAATCCCCTAGCAGTGAATTCTGATATAAATAAATTGTTGCTTATTTATTTTGTTTGGAGCTGATGCCAAGTACATGTGTCATCCACGTAGCATTATAATGTCTCTTTTGAGAGCCAGAAGCGCGTTCACCTTGTCAAGGGCCTCTCTGCTACTACCAAATTAATTATTCCTCTCAAATGCATTTAAAGAATGTTCATGATAACACTAGTTTCTTTGAAAAACATTTTAAACTGATAACAGTTTCTAAAGCTTAAAGTCATGTGAATATTTTGAAACAATGCATTTATAGAAATAACCACCCCACCCCCTTACATTTCCAAAAGGTTTGTAAGCTTTTTTTTAAGTACATACTTACACATAACCACATAACCAGCTGTGGTACGCAGTGAGAGGGGGATAATCTAAACCCCAGTATTGCAGATCATTAGCACTGGTGTTATGATACCTGGAAAATAAGCAAAACAAACAAGATTGGGAAAGACATTTAGTGTTATGATCTTCTCGGCAAGGTTTCTTTTCAAGCGGCAAAAGCTCCTGGTTTTTATTTTGTCAAGTTATAGGGTTTATCTTGTAAGTGCTGCAGTTTTATAGGTTCAGGCTTGGGTTAAGCTGTCATACTTTTTCCAGGGGCAATGTTAGGAATTTAGTTTGTGTAGACATCAACCATGGAAAATTTGTCAAAAAATATATCATAAAAATATTTTTCCCCCCGTAACTGTTCTCTAAATTTTCTCCTTTTATTGACTTGTTTAACATTTTGCATACCAGCTATGTTCATATGACTTGAACTACAACAAATAGTTATAGGGTTGAATTATGTATCACTAGTATTCACTACATATTCTGACATAAATAATAATAAACCAGTCAAACCTGTCTATAGCGACCACCCAAGGGAAACACAAAAAGTGGCCTTTGTAGACAGGTTCCTTTAGTACATGATTCAATGAGAAACCATTTTCAAGGGAAACACAAAATGTGGCCTTTGTAGACAGGTGGTCACTAGCAGGTTTGACTGTATTAATGATAATGTATTCATCATATAGTGCATTACATATACCATCACATGTACAAATGTATAACATGTATATCATCCATATTCAATTGTGATTTACTATACCATATCCAGGCAGTAGACTTTAGTCTTATAATAAGCGATCAACTCACCATTCGTCAACAGGTAAATGATATGTCATCTCCATCCAGTGCCTTTGAGCTTCATAATCACCAAACATAGGAGGCTTACCAGCACCTATGAAGAAAAAATATTAAAATGAAAAATGAAGAAAAAAAAATGAGTGAGGTTAATATCAAAGCCTCAACCTTTCTTGGCAGATTAATGCAGCACATTATAGGCCTACCAAATGTGTATTGATAATCACAGGGTCTATTTCCCCTCACATCAAGAATAGGATATATATGATAGTGATGATCGTAGTTTTGATGACGATGATGATAATCAATTTGATATGATCATGATCACTGTGATTGTCATCATAAAATGATGACAGTGACAGTAATAATGATGGTAATGAAATGGTGGGTAAAAAGGTGGTGATGACGATGTTAGAACGTTGATGATGATGATCATGATAGTAATGTCCATAATGATGATGGCGATTTAACTTACATTACCAAGCACTATTAAACAAGTCTAAGATTAAGAAGCCTTTTGAAGTTATGACAATCTTTTTATTTTTTTATTCTCCCCCTTTATTTTGTATCTCCCAGAGATAACACAGCGCTATTGTAGTAAGTTGGTATTCTGAAAATCATTTTATCCCTATGTTATCTCTTGATTCTTGAAGGACCGCCTCTATCTTATCTTTGACCACTGTTGACTCGCCCATTTGTATACAGTGTATATGGACCCTACCAATCAAAATCTATTTTATATAATATATAATCATGATAAGTAGGTCAACCAATAGGAATACTTTATGCCATATCTGAAGACGCGCCTAGCGTAATTAGTTAATTGAGCATTTATTACGCGCGTCATCATATGCACTGTGGCATGTGGATCATAAACACAAGTCACGCTTTCACTTATCGTCATATCCTTGCATGTAATTTCTTAGAAAGTTCTCATCTGGGATGTTTTTGGTCAACACACAATCTTCTTCTAACTCGTCTATATTGGCACAAAGTTGGTTCTGGGTGCCCAGACCAAAATCCAAAATCCAAAATCCAGTTGAAACCAATTGGAGCAAAACCAATTGAAACCAGTTGCCAACTGGTTTCAATAGGGAAATTGGAACAACTGGTTCCAATTGAAACCAGTTGCCAACTGGTTCCAATTGAAACCAGTTGAAACCAATTGCCAACTGGTTCCAATTGAAACCAATTGGGCAACTGGAACCAGTTGGCAATTGGTTTCAACTGGAACCAGTTGGCAATTGGTTTCAACTGGAACCAGTTGTTCCAATTTCCCTATTGAAACCAGTTAGCATCAACTGGTTTCAATTGGTTTCAACTGGTTTCAATTGGTTTCAATTGGATCCAATTGAAACTTACAGTTGGCATAAACTTAATTAGTTATAAGTTAATTAGCTCTTGCACTAATTATCGCTCATGTCAACACAGAAGCATTGTTATATGTGTCTACATTATACAATGTAAAGGGCATTATAATATGCAGTCCATATAATATACTTAACAATGAAGGCATTGCCATTATATATGTTTGTATTTGATGTATTTTGTACATGGTTAGTGTTTTACTAATCAACTTTTAATCCGTGTAATTACAAAAATATGTTACTAATGAACATGCTTATCATTGCTAATTAATCGTCATATTTATCTAAAACAAATGCATTACTTGCAAATGAAAATTAATAAATAAATACATTGTAAATCAAAATAAATTACATAAAACATTGATCTGCACACAAGCAGATAATATGCAAATTAACTGGTTTCAATTGGATCCAGTTGGGTAACTGGAAATTTTCCAATTGGAACCAATTGGGTAACTGGAAATGAATTCTAACTGGAACCAGTTAGGTAACTGGAAATGACTTCTAACTGGAAATGAATGCTAACTGGAACCAGTTAGGTAACTGGAAATGACTTCTAACTGGAAATGAATGCTAACTGGAACCAGTTGGGTAACTGGAAATGACTTCTAACTGGAACCAGTTGGGTAACTGGAAATGACTTCTAACTGGAAATGAATGCTAACTGGAAATGACTTCTAACTGGAACCAGTTGGGTAACTGGAAATGACTTCTAACTGGAAATGAATGCTAACTGGAAATGACTTCTAACTGGAACCAGTTGAGTAACTGGAAATGACTTCTAACTGGAAATGAATGCTAACTGGAACCAGTTGGGTAACTGGAAATGACTTCTAACTGGAACCAATTGGGTAACTGGAAATGAATTCTAACTGGAACCAGTTGGGTAACTGGAAATGACTTCTAACTGGAAATGAATGCTAACTGGAACCAGTTGGGTAACTGGAAATGACTTCTAACTGGAACCAATTGGGTAACTGGAAATGAATTCTAACTGGAACCAGTTGGGTAACTGGAAATGACTTCTAACTGGAACCAGTTGAGTAACTGGAAATGACTTCTAACTGGAAATGAATGCTAACTGGAACCAGTTGGGTAACTGGAAATGAATTCTAACTGGAACCAATTGAGTAACAGGAAAATCATCTTACTGTTTCCAGTTGAACTTCTAACTGGAACCAGTTGGGTAACTGGAAATGACTTCTAACTGGAACCAATTGAGTAACTGGAAAAATTACCTTACTGGTTCCAGTTGCACTTCTTATTGGTTTGAACTGGAAATGAGTACCCATAACAATATTTTCCAGTTCGGCAATTGGTTTCAACTGGAAATTTTCTATTCCAATTGAAACCAATTGAAACCAATTGAAACCAGTTGAAACCAATTGAAACCAGTTGGAGATTTCAACTGGTTTCAATTGGATTTTGGTCCTGGGCAAGAAAGATTGCCGCCATTATATCACCATGAAAGATAGAGCAACCCCCTACCTGTTGTAATATTGTTGTAAATACCATGCAAGATAAGATAAAAGATACAACAATTTTCAGAATACCAATTATCTTGTCATATTATCTCCTGTGCACATATGCATATGAGGATTAAGCGCCATTTTCTAAAAATATGCACCATACAAGCGCGACCAATGAAAGAGATGAGAGAAAAGACACAACAAAACTCAAAAGATAGAGTCTACAACAAAAGTTCCAACAATGTTCAGAATACCAACTTTATCTTATCTCCAAAGATACAACAATATTAGAGATAACACAGGGTTCCGAATACGGCCCCTGGTTTATAGTTTTACACTTATTTTTTGTACATGCACCGACTCTGCAATTGGTTCACTCTGCAATTCACCCGACCATCCCCACATATTTAAATCTGTGTTTGCCGGTTAACAAATATTTTAATAAAAAGCAAAAACAAATTCACTTACCGGAGTACGGATTCAGGGAAACACACCATCGTATTGAAACAGCAGCAACAACAATCATGAACGTAATTGTCCCCTTGTTATCCATGCTGTCTTGGAGAAAAGCAGATTTTCAACTAGGAAAATTGGCAGCCGCACTCTCTAAACACGTTCATCCATGTATCCGCTGGCAGCTGGCGCCACGTACGCTGTTCTCCAGTTACACGGGTACGACGTAATGCCACGCCGGACCCAGACCATGGCGATTCCAACCAGTGCTGTAGCTTTCATTCATTTTCACGGGCTAATTGGTTGTGTGTAAATTTACATGCATCTCGTATAAAATGGGTGGAGCCATCAGAGGCATGCGCGCGCGCTTTAGATTGTAAACAAAAAAAATGAACAGGAGTTATTTTTAGTCATTGTGAAATCGACGTCCGTTCTTCATTCAAAAGCACACGAGCATATCCTTAACTTTCAAGAGGAATATCCGAAAAACGAGTGTCTCTAGCTGCTTTACACTGTTACAGTAGTTGTTTACAATAAGCGAGCGAGGAGACTGACTGTGATTTGTGAGGTGAGGGAATAATGCTTGACTTTTGAGTCTGACTGAACTGAAGTCTGAACTCTAGATCTAATTGAAATTACATTAACTGCAATGCAAATAACTGATTACGGCATGCATATGTTATGACTGTGTCACTATGATATGACTGGCGTGTAGGCTAGGCCTACACTGTAATAATGTAGATTATTATAATCTACATTGTAGACTATGATACAAAATGTGATGTTTTATTGTAGATCATGGCATTTCGAAATTGAAATATCACCATGAAATTTAGGCATGCATAGGTCTAGTGCATACATTCTCTCGGTCGGCATGACGTCACAGTCGCATGATTTCCCTATAACTACGCAATCGGCCATTTTCGCGAAGGTGCACAAAAAGGTTGCGAGCGCGAGCGTGAGTTGACTGTGCAGTTTCTGTGACATTTTTCGAACTCGTAGATGCATTTGAACTGTTTTTCCATTATATTTTATAGCGTTTTTTACTTCATTTTAATTGCTGGACAATGTACCAGCCTCCGTATTTGTAGATCAAACGTAACACGTTGACCAGTGAAAAGTAGAATAAAATGAATCAAAATTCATCAGTAGCAAATATGATGGTAAATGGTGCTTTCTTTACCTAGACTTTTTTTTGCCACAAACTGCATACCGTAACACAATACATTTTATTATTATTAATTTTATTATTGTTACTATTATTATTAATACTTAGTAGTAAAATAAAATAGTAGTAGTATTAGTAGTAGTTATAGTATTACATGTAGTAGTAATAGTAGTTTTAGTATTTGTGGGTGTGAGATAACCGAATACCCTCATATACATATAAAATTGAGGATTAAATACCAATGATTAATATTGTTTTCCCATTCAACAGGATTCAAAATGGGAGCCCAGCAGAGTAATTACCCCCAGGGGTCATTGAACACCACCACGATGCAAGGTCCCCAGGGCGCGCTCCAATCAGGGGCCCACTCCCCACTACCGGTGGACCCGGTGCCGTATAGAGGACCCAAGCTGGAGTACCACATGATCAACATCACAGCCAAGATGGATGTGCAAGGTCAGTGCATGCATGGGCAGGAGTTAGTTCCATGATAGTCACAAATTTTCTCTTGACGCCCCCCCCCCCCGTAATATGGAAACATGAGGGCCATTTCCAACAAAAGAAACAGAGATGCCAACCCTCCCGATTTCATCGGGAGGCTCCCGATAATTCACCCCAACTCCCGACCTTACGATTTCCATCCTTATCCTCCCGATTTAAAAAAAAAAAAAAAAAAAAAAAAAAACGATTTTTTTTTTTTTTTTTTTTTTTTTTTTTTTTTCTTTTTCTTTTTTTTTCCCAGTATATATATCTGTGAATTGAATGAGAAATATCGTGTGTTAACTTTAGCATGTAGTATTTCCACTATGTTAAAAGACAAAGTAGCAAAAGATTGTTTCAGCATATGGATCGCTGTAACCAATGCGTGGATATTGACACAGAATCCAAATGGCGGAAAATCAGCAAAAGAAGACCAAGAAATGGTCTCAGAAGTATAAGACCGAAACAGTATCAAGTACCTGTGTATTCGGAAGTCTGAAAGGAATTCATCATGCATTTTGTACAATTTGTAATTTATTTTTTTAAAAAGTGGGAATTATTTAACTAAATACACATGTAAAATGCTGCGAAATAAGGCTCAGATTGCACCAGAGATCATCTAGAACCCCAGAGCTTCCAGGGCCCTAAAGCAGGCCCTGGACCCCGGCCGCATGGGTCGGGCGCTACGCGCTCGACATGTGCGCTACGCGCACATTATGTGGTGTCGGTTACAAATCCTCCCTATTTTTGTTTTCCAAAAGTTGGCATCTCTGAAGAAATCATAAATCTAACTTCATTGACATGTCAAACAATCTAGACGTTATATGAAATTTAACTCCCCCCCCCCCCCCAAAAAAAGGGGGGGGGGGGAATCATATTTTTATTTGTTTGAGTAGCATAAATTTTTTTTCAAAAAGATGCCCCTCAAATATAATTCAAACTTGGTTTATTTCTAATTCGATACCGGTGATTTACAAATGTTGCTGAAATGACATACTTTTTTATGCGTTTGTTGGAAAATGGCAAATTTCTAAAGAAAGAAAAAAAGAATAATGACCTGCCTTTGTCACAATTTAATGAGGTGTCAAAATTTCTCATCTGACCGTGATTAAATGCCTCGAACCCTTGGGATTCCGGGGGCTCCGCTCTGGAACCCACACCAATTAGTGACCTGCCAGTGTCACAAATAAGGTATCACAATATGCTCATCTGACCGTAATTAAATGCCTAAAACCCCTGAGCTTCCGGGGCTCCGCCCCCTTGGCCCCATCAGGGGCCCTAAGACTTATCTGCATGCTTATCTGACCGTTATAAAATGCCTATAACCCCTGAGCTTCTGGGGGCTCCGCCCCCTGGACCCCACACCAATTTGTGTCCTGCCAGTGTCACAAATAAGGTATCAAAATATGCTCATCTTATTGTAATTAAATGCCTAAACCCCTGAGCTTCCGGGGGTCTGCCCCCTGAATCCAACCAAAGGCCCTAAAGCGGGCCCCTGGATGCTCAACTCCAAACGTTTTTGCTTATAAATCTCACCACTGCCGGTGTCATCATTACGTACCAATAATTGGCTTGCATAATTTCAAATACGGGCCCCCCCCCCCCCTAAGAAATCCTGAATCCGCGCCTGACATAATGATGAGGAATCATGAGATATAATATCTAGGATCAATTGAATGTACATGTATGAGATTGTCAGAGGTTCTTTTTTCCCAAAAAAAGTGGCAGCATTATTTTTCCCCCAAAAAATGGCAGCATTTATTTATGAACAATTACCTGTATGTTCATCAGTTACGTCATTATAATTTTCAGAAATAATGAGACGCTGTAGGGTGATTCGGTACAATGTGTACCGTAGGACATATGATGTTTATCCATGTTTTTCATTCTTGAGTGAAAATCTTGTGATATCAGACTATGACTACTGGCAGGGTTATCAAAAAGCACTGGTACGTTTAATAGTCATATCAAGAGACTCTTCATTTTTTCGATGCAATATAGAAAAAATTGCACGGCATATAGCCCTGTGATTATATTCAGCACATATAAGTATCAGATATCTTGTATTGATGTATTTACAGCTGGATTCTTTTCTGGATCCATGGTTACGACAAACGTTGATGCTTACTACCCCACTCTGGTTCAGCCATACCAACATGGCTTCAAGATGATTCAGTTTCAGACGATTCCAGGAGTCAGATCGCAAGCAGGATGGTTCAGTCAGGCAGTCCCGTTCCAAGCGGTGCTCACAAGAGCAATCGGAGTGTAGGTATCATTTATATCAAATACATTTAGATGAAGTCCAAGCTCTTGTCCCATATATGCCACATAGTATATGTACTGGTCATATCTAAGACTTTAATAAATGTCTATAACGATTGTATACCGTGTGAGACAAAAAAAAGTTTACACCTAGAAAATTGCTCATTATTTAAAAATTCATCTATGAATAGTAAATTATTATACATCTTATGAAAGAGTGTTTTATCCCAAATCGTTTGGTATCATTTTTGTGTGGTATGTGACGTGTGTGCACGCTTGGATGAACAGCATGAATTGTTTGCGAGAGTGCAAAAATCGACTTTTGGGATTAGCGGAGTGAGAGAATGAATTGAATTCAAATGAAATGCATTGCATATGCTTTTTGCAGAAACAAAGTGACACACAAACATACACACACGCACAAATGTTTGTTGATATTTGATATTCAATATTTGTGTGGCATGATTAATTTTGTTAGGGATTTAATTTGGATCTGCTAAGACCGAATTAATACCCACATCCCTATTGTTTTATTCAAACATCACATAAGCAAACAATGCCTCCTGTTCATCCAAGCGTGAACACATACCACATAAAAATGATACTACATGATTTGGGATAAAACACTCTTTCATTTGATGTATAATAATTAACTATTCATAGATGATTTTTAATATAATTTGCAATTTTGTAGGTGTAAACTTTTTTTTTACTCACACTGTAGTTAATAGCCCTACTTGAGATTTTATCAGACCAAATATGAAATGAAAGACACATTTGATGTCAATTACAGTCAAACCTGTCTATTAGGGTCACCCAAGGGAAAATGGATGAAGTGGCCACTGTAGACAGGTGGTCTTTCTTGACAGGTTCTACAACATGCAGTTCATTCTCGAGGGAGACAAAATACGTGGCCACTACAGACAGGTGACCTTTATAGAGAGGTAACCACTATTAAAGACAAGTTTGACTGTATGTTCAGAACTCTAGAAAGTGACGTACATGTACATGTATGGGACACGGCCAAACCACAAATTATCTTGGACTTGCTCTGTACTGAGTTGTTGTGATGGGCAATGTATTCAACTGTGCATCAATTAGTTGAGAGATGATGACCATTCATACATGTACATGTACATTCTTTGGCAATTCATCATAATGATGATTATCCGACGAAACCATCTAAACCCTTTAGTGATTTCTTGCATGGCTTCACAGTCCAATATGCCATCATATGTAATGCGCAAACCAATTGCAAACATTATATGTAATTGTAATACGTAGGACAAGCCATAGGCCTGAATTCACAAAGGAGGTTTGAATTTAGCCCATGGTTGGTTTCATCTACATAACTCATGGTCTAAATTTAGCGCAAAATAAGCGCAACACAGTCAGAGGTCCAATATCAGACGACGGCAAGGCAAGGTACGCTTATTTTGCGCCAATTTTAAACCATGGGTTAAAATGTATGTAAATGAGGGTTTGAACCATGGGCTTAGTTAAACCTCCTTTGTGAATTTGGGCCATAATGTTTGTCCAACCCAGCAACAATCAATTAATGTACGCAATTCACATCATGACTAATGAAAAACAATAATTTGTCATAGGTGAATCAATTAATTTTTAATGAGGTACTTACATGTAATACGATTTATGCAGTAAATTGGATTACATTAGAAATTGGTCTATTATGCTGGTAGTGGCACTGCAGAAGACTACAGTGTGAGTCCAAAAAAAGTTTACACGTTGAAAATTGCTAATTATTTAAAAAATCATCTACCTGTATGAACAGTAAATTATCATACATCTTATGAAAAAGTGTTTTATCCCAAATATTTTGGTATCATTTGTGTGTGTGGTATGTGTTTACGCTTGGATGAACAGGAGACAATGTTTAAGAGAGTGCAAAAATCGACTTGCGTCAAAGTAATACATGTGATGTTTGAATAAAACAATTGGGATTTGGGTATTACTTCGGTCTTTGCAGATCCAAACAATATTCCTAACAAATTTAATCATGCCACACAAATCAAATACCAAATATCAAAGAACATTTGTGCGTGTTGGCGTGTGTGAGTGACTTTGTTTCTGCAAAAAGCAAATGCAATGCATCTCATTTGATACATTCAATTCATTCTCTCACTTACTTTTGCGCAAGTCGATTTTTGCACTCTCTCAAACAGTGCCTCCAGTTCATCCAAGCGTGAATACATACCACACAAAAATGATACCAAACGATTCAGGATATAACACTTTTTCAAAAAATGTATGATGATAACCTTTCGTTCATAGCTGACTTTTAAAATAATGACAATTGGCCTAAAGGTTTATACTAATATCATTGCAGCATGAGTTAAATCCAGGATTTTGTTTCAGAATCTGAGACAAAGATACCCAATCCCTTTAAAGGCATTGAGAATACCTGTTCTATACATTTCTTTTGAGTGTTATAAATATCACTTTAGATGGAATTTAACGTCCCCCAAATGACCATAAAGGAAGCTATTGTGATCACAGATGAGCAGGACTGAAACTAGAACAAACTATCGAAAATAGTATCGCTAGTGAAACTAGTTCACACAAGCTATCTGTATTATTATTTCAAGGTTATAAGTTAACCGGTATATGCCCCTTTTGTCTGCTATATTGATATTGTCAATATCAATGTATACCTGAATCAATAGAAAATTTATTGAAAAATACCTCGATCTTTCTCAAAAAGGGATTTAAAAATACATATATATTTTTTTAAAGAAATTCCTGAAATGAGTGCAACAGAGGAATTTACCCATGAACCTGACTTAATGGTGAAGTGTGTGTGTTTAAATCTGTTTGATATGATACCCTGTGCCCCCCCCCCCCCACCACCACCACTATCAAAAATATATGCCATAGCCACTGCTTCTGTATTGAAATCAAACTCTCTTTATGTATTTGGCCACTTCCCATATTTACATGAAACAAATTACAAGTCCCCACTTGTGTCAATCTGCTTTTAGGCTTTCTTACATTTTTTTAAATTTTAGACTAGACAAATGATGAACTATATGTATTCTGCAAGGCAAAATGTATAGAACAGAAATACAAAGAGGCTATGCATTATGTCAACAGATGTTTCGCTTATTACACAAATGACATCATATTGATATTGTTTAAAATTTAAAGGGATAAAGTCCACTCTAGTATTGTTCAAGGCTTCACTCTTTATTCCAAATACAGTTTTAATTCATGGAGATGGTACAGGAAACAGGAAACAGATTATATCTATGGAAAAACGTTTGTACGTGTAGGAATTTTGATGAAGCCGAGTAAGGACTGATGAGCTGTATGCCCTATTTATTTACTTGGCAGCCAAATGATGGCTTCCATTATCACTGAAATTTCACTTTTTCACACTCAAGGAATATCATATCTTTATGCAAGTTCTGCAGTCTATACTTATTTAACTATTGAATTGATTGCACATGACAGCTAGTAGATTTTTCAGAAAAGTGTAGCAATTGAATGGTGTTTCACAAATGGCATTTATGCAATCAGCCAAAGCCAAAAAACAATTTCTTTTTAATTGTTTTTCAAAATGTATGTATATTTCTAGGATTATACTGCATACATGCTATTTATCGTTTACATGTACATGTATATTTCATTTTGCATATATGTATTAACAATATTATTGTAGAATATGAGAATTATTTGAATTTGGAAGAAATTATTTTTTGTTACCCATTTTCTTCACTCATACAGGCCTCCCTCCCATGAAAGATGGAATCTGCAGATTGTAAAGAGTTTCATTGAGCTTCAAGTATTTTATTCCTTCTCATCTTGGTCATCAAATGGCCAGACGGCAAATACCACTGATGTCATGACCAAGGTAAAAAAAACAGTGATAATAATAATTGAAAAATGATAATAATAATGAATTGATAAAATAATGGGAGGAAGAAAGAGAGGTACATGTAGGAGAATCTTTTTAGAATAATGCTGAAGTGAAGTAAAAACGGGGATTTATGGTCAAGGTAAAAGAAGGGTACTTGCTCTCTCTCCCCCCCCCCCCCCCCCTGTCCCCAACATTAAAAAATATGGGGAAGACAGAAAGGGAGAGGAAAAATGGGGGGGGGGGGGGTCATTTTGTATAGATACTAATAATAATCCCATACAGTGGTCTTTAAGTGACATGAATAGATTTGATTCAAATTGAATTGAATCGATTTGAATTGATTTTTATCTAGATCATGGATATGACCCATAAAGGAGCTAGACTCGTCTGCATTGAAGCAACAAACAACCTCCTTAGGGGGGGGGGGGGGGGTACTGTGTAGAGTATGTAATGATAATCCAGTACAGTGGACTTTAGTGAAGTGATTTGATTTGATTGATTTGAATTGATTTTTATCCAGATCATGGATATGACCCAGAAAGGAGCCAGACTTATCTGCATTGAAGCGACGGGGATGCAACAACAGGCCTCCTTTTCTTCTGGACTTCGCGGTCATGCTGGCAGTAAGTTGATTTCTTACATTGCTTTCTGCCATTTTAATGGCAATTTGACTTTGTGCAATGTCATGGAAGTCACTGGCAATTTAGGAAGTGGGCATACCCCCCCCCCCCCCCCCTCCTCTTTACAGCCAGTATGGAATACCTTTATTATGCAAAAGCAATGAATGTTCTTTTAAAATTTTCAATCAAAACACACTTTTAAAGTCTAATCAGAGCTGCCAACTATTACGGAATGTTGTTAGATGCCATTTTTGTTTTAGTCAAAAGGGGGGGGGGGGTGATGGTTGGTTGAGAAAGGGGGGGGGATCCTTCTTGTTTAAAAAAAATTCAGTGCTTAGTGCTCACTATCACCCCTGGTACTTACAGAATTCTACTCTCTCTATATATAATTTAATTCTAATTTTTTTTTGAGACTCATGAAACAGTAAACTGAACTGAAATTCTAAGTTGACAGTGTTCTTTTCTACTGAAACAATACCTGGTTAAAGTCACATGTTCACTTCAGTCTATCTTCCTTTGTTAAACTCAACTGAGATTTATACCGAAACATGGTCTCATGGAATTTCAAACAAATCAACCGGAGGCAATTTCTTTGTGAATCCAGCTGTCAGTTACAAACGATATGACCATGTAATTACCAAATCCGAACATGATTTCTATGTGATCTAAAATAAGGTAATGTCTCTGTAACATTGTAGAGGCATCATAGTTGAGTGGTTTAAGCACTGACTTGAAATGCAAAGGTTGTGGGTTAGATCCCCAACATGGCAAAAATGTCCTTTGGCAAGGCATTAATCTACATTTGCCACTCCATACCCAGGAGAGAAATGGGGACCGGGTAGGATGATGATGAAATCCATTGTGTTTAATTGCTTTATACCCTCACAGTGACCATATAGTAGGAATACTCCCCAGGGAGTGGAGATGGTGCATATTGAATCCGATGACAGCTAGGGTAGTAATATTTGTAAAGCACTTAGAGATGGTATTTGAAAGCAGTATATAAATCCTGATTATTATTGTTAATCTCTGCTATTGTGTTCTCAGCGTTGGGCGTAAAGTCTAGCAATATATAGTCCAATGAGTTTAGTTATTATCATGTCTGTAATTTCTTCCTCGATCCTATCCAGCTATCGGAGTAGACCTACTCTTCCATGTCCCCCAGCACCCCAACCCCACCCCCTACGTCTACCACGGCATTCATGTGCCTATTAACTACTCGACCCGAGCGGGGTTCGGCCAACCCAGTTACCAATGCCAGACGGACCTTAATGCCCAGTTCGGATCCTTCTTGAACCAAGGATGGAAGCTGGTAGAGATTAATCTGGATTCGTCCCAGATGCAGAGAGGTAAGAAGCAGGATGATCTGGCATTTGCTCTGGGCTGTATTTCATTAAAGAACATGCAGCGTGTCCACACACAAAACAATTTATCCCGAAACTCTATAATGAAACGTCGTATAAAGAATCATCATATAAATTCCAGGATGTCCACACACAGAAGAAAGTAATCCTGAAACTCTACAGCGAAATGTTGTATAGGTGCGCAGCTTGCTACTGCGATCATGAAATGAGAGGTCAGGTCTCCTTTCGCCCTAGTTCAACTAGTTATACTAGTTACGTCCACACACAACACATTCCGTGATTAGGCGTGATTCTTTATACGTTGTATATAAATGAAACGCATGTTTGGGCATCATTTCGTTATACGACGTATCGTAAGTAAGCGTCCACACACACATATTCATCGTATAACTATCACGAAACGGTATAACTAATCACGCCCTAATCACAGAAAAATTTGTGTGTGGACACGGGAATGGATAGGGTTGGTGGACTGGACAATGCTGCCCTACTCAAACAGGGGCCAATCAATCCCTCTCAAAACTTCATGGAGTTATAATTGCACACTTCCTGCTCTATGTTAATTTCCTACACTAACCAAAATCGCTCATCAGTACTAGCTCTCAAATAACATAAGAAAAGAGGATCATGGGGGACCAATGGTCACCGATTTTGCATTGTTTGTTATATAGAGGGCGCAAGTAGTGCAGTGGGCCTTTACCTACAACCCTCACCAGCATAGCACTACACCTAAATAACCAAACCCTCACCCTAATCCGACACATGTTTCTTTGACGAGATGATGGATCCCAGAGTAATTGTTGTAGGAGCCAATGTCAGGTTACCCTCCATTGATATACTTCCACTTAATCTTAATCTTAATCTTAATCTTGAGATTAAGACTCAAAGACACTCAAAGACATTCCTCAGATCTTGACTGAAAAGAGCGAGTGGCAAAATAGAAGCCCATCTTGGCTGAGGACATCACATGATGATGATGATCTTACTGTTAGGATCATGGTTGTAATTGGGTTGATGTAAGGTGTAGGGTTAGGGTTAGGTATTAAGTTTGGTCCTGGCTTGAAGTTGGGAAATCGAAATAATTGTTCCAGTAGCATGTGCCGTATAATCAAGGTGGGCCAAAGAGAAATTCTTATAGAGGTCAGATTTAGGGCTATGGTTGGGTTCGGTATGATATTGCATGATAAATGCATGGAAATCCAAAGGTACAGACCCAATTTTGTTTTTGTAATTTAACTCCATAACTGTTTTCACTGCTTTGTGTTGCTAAAAGGCGCTCAATGTATAGTGAGGAAAGAGTTATAAATGCATACTTTCCCTTCTCTCCTTTTGATATTCAGTCACTGGTTTCACAACGGGACAGATTTCCATGAATTCCATGTGGTTCTTTGAGAAGGAAGCTGCCTATGTGAATGACCCCACACCGAGATGGCAAGGAACTATTATAACATACCAACACAAAATCAAGGTGAGCATATTCTCTTCTTCTGCAGAGGTAATGATCGTTTAAAGGCCATCTGTACTAGTTTGGCTAGGAGGGATTAGACCACCCAGGGACATCACTGACAGGTGGCTATCTCATCAACTCGGCTCTCATTTAACATAAGAGCAAGAGGATCATGGGGGACCAGTGGTCTAGGATTATGCATTGTTTTCTATATAGAGGGAGCAAGTAGCTACAAGTTGTACAGTGGGGCTTTAAAAAGAATGCGGAGTATTCTATTGAAAATAATGTCACAAAGTTTAGACCAAACTCTTGCTTTACGGTAGTTATTACATATAATGATAAACAAATTATGCAGCCATACAAAGTAACTCTAGTCTACAAAGTATATAGATGATAATGATAATACTTTACATTATGTATTCACATTTACATTCACATATTGATGATAATAATGATGACAAAGCTAATATTTCCCCCCCCCCCCCTCCCCACAGACTCAGTTTGGTGGTGTGGCAGCATCCAGACACAACTGGGACCCCATCCTAATTGAGATGGGTCAACGAGGCTGGGAGTTGACCTGCATCCTAGAGACACCAGAAGCCCGCCAGAGCGGACTGACCTCGGCAACCATGACGGTCCTCCTATTCTTTCAGAGACCCATCCTGTAGGGATGCGTAACCATGGCAACAAATTTCTACGTAGGACAAATTCAACTCGTTGGAGGCATGGAATAGGTCCAATCTTTATGAAGACCGGGGGGTGGGCATAGGTATCGCTTGATGGATGAAATGCAAAAGCAACTATGACCTTCCTCTGACCTTCTTCCTTTTCTTTTAGAGGCCCATCCTGTAGGTTTTTTATTTTTATGGATATATATATATATATATATATATATATATATAGGGGGATAAAATCAACCTCTTTTTCACCTGCAGAGTTGCGGGAACACAAATGTAACCAACCAAACAAAAAATTTAATATTTAGGAATAAATTCAACATCTGTTTTTTTTTGAGGCCAATTCTCTCTCTCTTGATGCAGATGCCGGAAACAATTTATTCATTTGTTTGTTTTTTTAAGGGAGAAATTCAACCTTATTTAATTTTTTCTGGAATATCTTCTAGTGATGCATAGCCAAGGAAATGCACCATTTTTTTCTTCATTTTTTCATTTTTTTTTTTTTTTTTGGGGGGGGGGGGGGGCATGGAAAGGTGGATAAATTTAGCTTCATTCAAATGCCCATCCTGTAGGAATGCAGGACCTCAGTCTGTAAGAATTTACACATACAATGTACATCTATCTTAATGTACAGATCTTATTCTAGTGCATATATTTTGTTGCGGTCGAGCGGATAAGTCACAGGACTGTGGATCACATGGTACTAGGTTTGAATCCCGATGCGACACTAGTGTCCTTTGTCAAGGCATTACTCTCCTTCTGCCACACTCGACCCAGGTGTGGGAAACGTGGTAGGAGTCATTCCTTCAATGCACTGAGTGCCATGGTCGCCGGAGATAATGCTAGAGAAATAATATCCTAAGTCCTTTGGAAGTGATGTTATATCATAATATACCACAGCCTTACAGAGTTTTTAGGGATAGATGAGCCTTCCTTTTGCTACTACACTTTAAGCCTCGGTCACAAATGCCATTACGAACTGCTACGAACTCTGTACGAACGATTTTCAGACAATGGAAATACAGGAAGACAATGGAAAAACGGAGATTTGTACGAAATTATCGTTTGTACGAACCTTTGTGATCGTAGCATTAGGTAAAATGTCTGTGACAATTGTTTAAAAGATATCAACTTCAGAGTGACTACTGGCCAGTAGAGCAATGCAACGGGTACTACTACCACACCAACTCTGCTCAAATACATTATGTACTTATATTCTCTATGGGAATATGTATGTTCTTATGAATGCGTGTTTGTGGGTGTCTGTCTGTGTGTGTATATGTGTACAATGTAGATTAATATAGGGCATCTTCTAGTGAACATATACATAAACAGGTGTACATATATATATACATTGGTAATAATATGTTCCGCGCCTTATATAGTTTTATGCGCAGTATAAATGTGAGCTATTTTTATTATTATTAAAGATGTTGACAATAGATTTTATGAAATTAACTGCAGAACTAACTTTTTTATTTTAAAAATATGATGTGAACAATATATTTGTCATTGGTTATGTTAGCAGTCCAATAAGCTTGGTGTAATAAGTACCTAGATGTAAATTGGAATTTGGGGATAAATATCTCTGTCATTATGATTCGGTTTTACCAGTCGGACTTGGCCTTGTGTAAGGGGGCTGGTATTACAAAGCTGATACTGATGTATTGTTCACAAATAAGTTCTCTAATACTATCAATTCATGTTTTATTCCATGAGTGACATGACTTAATATATTCTGAGCTTGAAAACACAAAAAGACTCTCGTAGGAGTATTTTTACACTTGCTGATTTAGGGGAAGTATGGCTGTAGAAAATGGAAATATTCCAAATATATTACAAAACCTCTCTTTGCCTTTTTTTTTTAAAGGAATTTGATATGAAATATATTTGAAAGAGGCTGATTACCAAGAGTCTATAGCTACTTTTAATATCTATCACTTTATCTAAGAGCTTTACACTTTCCAGATACACCGCAGAATGTGTAACCACACATGCCGTAGAAATGAAAATCGGAAGGTTCCCATACGGTCTCTAAATCCACGGCATGCCACCGGGTAGGGGAAATCGTACAGGGCCCGGTTTATATGTGACCTAGGCATTAGCAGGCCCCAAAAAATGAAGTTTAAATTAAAGAATATATCATACTATTAGCGATTATTCAAGAACAATGCCTCCGTAAATGATTTGTTTAAATACTAACTTATATTATGTACAAACACCGCTGCATTGGTGACTATAGATAGGTACTTTATATAATTCATACTGTTTAGAGTTGACTAATGGTTAGGGTATTTATGATTACCATCAAATACTATTTATGATAAAAGATTAGACTTAATATATTGTAATTGCCTTTGAGTTATAATATTTGAGAGACAAGATTTGTTTTCCTGCTTTCCCCTTTCTACAAGTTATAGTGTGTTCGGTTCTTTTGGATTTTAATTTAATTTTATTCTCATTGCATTTCCTACAGTTTATGTTTATATATTCTGAAAGATATGTTTATTATGATCATGTGATGTTTATATTAGACTAAGACTCAGTATAACTTAATAGCTCCCATTAACCAGTGACTTTTAAGCTATGGTCACAAATCAGAGCAGCGACCGACCGATCAGTAGCCTGCTCGGTCGCTGCTGGAATTAGGCATCGCCCAGCGATTAGGTCGGTGCCCGGGCGGCGACCGCCCAGGCACCGAGCGTATTTTGGGCGGCGAGTGAAAAGTGAGCAGGCGCCGCCCAAATTTTAACTCCGCGCTAAAACTTCAGCGGCGACCGAGCGATGCCCTAAAATCGAGCGGTGCCTGGGCGGCCGCTGCTCGGTGGCCAGCCAGCCGCCGGGCAGAATTGGTTAAAAACTCGCCGCTCGGCCGCCAGGCTACTTTTGGGCAACGTGACTATAGCATTAGCAGAGTTAAGGTTTTGGTATATTTTTATATTCAGAGTAGATTGATGTCATACATTGACTTTTTTCTCTTTTTCAAACTCTATTATGACATCATCATTTATATGCCATGGAATTTCTTTTTGTCAATGTACAATATCATGCAATCAACGTTTATTCTTAGAAAATGCCTTTTCTGCCATTTTTAACATTGTATACCCGGTAAGCTCAATAAAACCTTTGATGGGTTTGTGATGATTTTTAGACATTATAGAAAAACATTTTTAGGAGGAACATTTGTTCCAGTACTTGTGTAACAGATAACATTTGTCAAATGAAAACTATGATACTGTCATATTTAAAGAGGAACATAAATTATGTGAAAATTTTATAGCTCTTTTGCTTGCCCCTTAACAGTACCAGTACTTGTGTAATTTTGTTAAATGAAAATCACGATGCTGCCGTTTTTAATAATATGACTTTGATATTTGGCTTTTTTTTTAAATCAAGTCGATGGTCACTTGGTTGGAACGTAAAGGTGACATAACAAATTTAAAGTAACATACAAATTGAGGAAGTTGGAAGACTGTGACTTCATATTAATATTCCAAATTTTGTGTGTAAGACGATCAAAACTACTTCCGCATAATCAAATCAAGGGCAATTTCAATACCCCTTTATATATCTCGTACAAATCATGTTCGGATTAAGTAGTACGTCGTTGTGATGAACGCACGTTTCGATAGGTGTGGGACGAGGCTACCGAAATAGGTCCACTGACTGTACTGTTTCCATGTCCGGCGGCAAAAAAAAAACACGCTAAAATAGAGACAGTCCTTGCCTTTCATTTTTACCCTCGCATTCGGGGGTCGTGTGATCTGTGTAGCCGGTTGCAAGTATTAAAGGTAAAGACCAGTATTGGAAACGCCCCAATTTCAAAAAATGAAATGGAAGCTCTTATTACCAATCATGTGAAAGAATATGTTTTTAATAATACATGATGATAAAAATGTTGACGGAAACCGCCTACTATACTAATTGATATATTTGTTAAATTAGTGTATCTCTTGCCTGTTGAGAGATACAAATGCACGTGTCGCGCACGTGTGTGTAGTCCCATATAAATTTCTGTGTACAGTGATTCTAACTTTATGAAGACTTGGCCAAATTTCTTATCATTTTGATGATTCCAGAACCTTGCAGTACATAATTATGCTAGATGATCAACCTTTTCTGATCGATTTCACAATGTTTCTTTCACAATGCAATCGCATGACCATAACTGGTCTAATGGTCTTTAGCTTTAAGGGAGGATATAGATGATTGGAGCATTATAAAATACAATTGTATATAAAAAAAAACGGTCAGAATCTGGATTACTATTGAAATTGCGTAAAGTTAATTTTTGTTTAAAGTAGTAGCGATCGTGTTGTTCTTATTTCACAGATCATCATTTTGTTACCTACTGAAATCAATTGGTTGCTCTATGGGTGTATTGGACTTTAATAGAGGATTTTGTGAATAAATGATAGAAGTCTGTATATACAGCTTGAGGTCTGTATCCTTTTTATAACCTTTTTTTGTATGAATTGTTTATTATGTCTTTACACATTCAAGTATATTTATCGAATTATATTAAATAAATATGTATTGGTATTGAAAACAAATTACAAATTGATTATGTCTACTTGTCTTTAAATTTGTTATTTGTTTGGTTTATGCTGGGATTGTTCGTTTTTTTTTTTAATTGTTTTTTTTTATTCTGAGCGTGCAAGGGAGTAATATGAACTAATGTCACTCAAGATCACAGATTTGGTAATATTTTCTCGATCGGTCTGAAAACAAAAGGTTCTGTTTAAATAGCCCCACTGTCCTACTTGTAGCTACTAATTGCTCCCTCTATAGAGAAAACTTCCCCAATCGGTGCCTGTTGGTCCCCCATGATCCTCTTTTTCTTATGTTAGTTGAGAGCTGAGTTAATGAGATAGCCACCTGTCAGTGACCTCGCTGTGTGGTCTAATCCCTTCTGGCCCAGTAGGGATGACGGTCTTTAAGGCCCATGCATAGTAATATAAAGCAAATGCATATATCCATACATTGTGAATGGGTGGGGGCGTCGTGCTTCCCAAATGGGGGCGTCTTCTATTTGTCAACATAGCGCTATATTTGGGCAAACCATTTGACCAAACTGAAATCTCATTGGGTTTTTATTTTAGGGGGGTTGGGAAGGGTTTCTTATAAGCTCTAATAGGGAAGACAAAATTATAGATGGTTTTGCCCCAACAAAAGTGTGAAATAATGTTATCAAACTTTAGAGCATTCAGTTATATTGTTACATAGAAATTTGCAAGAATAAGAATGCGAGTTTCAGGCAAATTAAACACTGATACATGCAATGTAGAACTGCTGAAAAAAAGTGAAAAGCTGCATAGACATAGGAATAGATCAATTTAATGTTTGGCAATTGAACATATGGAGAATTATGATAGGAATAACTGACCAAGATTACCAATGAACTCTATTTATTACAAATAAGCGTGAAACAAAGTTCAAGTGCCATACAATTAAGGTACAATAACACGAGCAGAAACTTAATCGAATCAATTATTTTGAAACAAACTGCACCGTGATATTAAAGTTTTCAAACAACATCACATGTTATAACACTATAATCATTATTATGGTACCAGTTTCATAATAAAATGCATATTCACGTACCTTAGACTTTGTCCATTATTATTCGTAGATGAACATGTAAATAAAAATGCTAAAATGTTAACTCAAGCATAATGTACTCTCCTTTCGTATCCTTTTCTTTATATTTTCACATCGTTTATATAGGCCATTATCATTATTAGTCAACGAGTACTTAACTATGATGTTGCTGTTTTTATTGTTTTTAATAACAAGTTACATTAACTATACTGAGCTCTATATCACTTTTAATATGAAAAACTACTTTATCCCGTCATAGTCTGCCTCGTACTTTTTATCGTATAAATATATGGTTCTTATTTATGTTGTGTACTTGATTTGTTGACCTGTTATTTGTTATTATCTGGGTAATAATAATGGAGTAACATGAGTGGTATTGCGCCAGACAGGAGTACTACACAAGAACCTTCTAATGTGTTTCATATTTTCAATAATGCCGTTTGCACAGTGATGAATAATTAATGCTCAAATTCAGTTTAGAATGTGAAAAGTCAAAACTTTTAGGACGCTGTCAATAGCAGTTCTGTGGAACTTGAAAAGAGAATATACGAACTTGACTTTCTGCATACTTCTATTACGTAATTTCCTATCATATTTTATTATTTCAGTAGTTGTATATGGTAAAGATCAAAGCAATCGCTAAACAAAAAACTAATTTAGAATCAGCAGACTAGAAAATAGTATAAAAAGGTATTTAACGTTTTGTACAAGCAGTAAAGCAGCACTAAATACCATATGATCAAGTAAAAGAGCAGGATGAAAATGAACAAAGCTATGTATAGTATCTACTTATTGAAGGGGTTTTCAAAATGATGGAGCATTCAGTGTTCAGACGGTTCGTTATTCCGTTCTCGCCGATTTCCTACACCAGGGGTTAATCGACAATCCCGAAAGCTCATTAATTTACCCGGTTAAATGGTTCCTAAACGAGTCGTTATTTCCCCCAAGGTACACAAACCCCCGCACAAACCTGATCTTATAGTCGTCATGTTTTGTCACATAATCTCTGAAAGTTTGGAAATGGGTAAATACCTATTCCCATATACACTGTATGAACTATAGAATCTCGGATAAAATAAACCTTTAAACAAAATGGACTTTTGGATAATCTTTGGATACGTGACCCGTCGAATAAATGCAAATTGTGATAAATGAACGTTTGGATTATTAAACGCACCTTCGGATATGTGACCCTTCGGATATAAAACGAACCTTCCGTTACTAAATAACAACTTTGGATAATTGAATCTTTGGAGCATCGAACCTTAGTAGGAACCTCCGAGTAGATGAATCTTCGACTATGTTAACCTTTAGAACGATATTATATTCAGTTATCAGACCTACTATTAATCTGAACCTTCAGAATAAAAAGCTAAAACCTAAATGCCGGTCTATGGTTCCTTTTCATACGTGTATAAATTCATTGAATTTTCGGGTCCTTTCTGGGAGTATTCTTCCCACGATCCGTCGTACACCGCCACGTCTTCCTTCCCTGCATGGAAGGCGCCTAGGGCCAGGATGCAGGCAGTGATGCCCACGTAGCACGACGAGGTCAAAGGTCGAGACAGGTCAATGCCATTGGATTTGAAGAGGGCCCTGAGATCGGCGGGTGACCTGAACTTATCGGAGCCGTCATCGACAAGGACGTTGGGGAACGGGATATTGGTCGCCATCTTCATGATGCCAAGGTCGATACCTGCGCATGGAGATTGTGTACGTTTGATGAGAGAAATATTTCAATATGAGACTTGGAGAGAAAGGCAGTGATTAACACGTAAACCAATAAGCAATGTGCATTATGAGAAAGAGAGAGACCATATAAGCGATCAGCGCTAGCTTTGTTGCTTTTTGTTCCTTCTACATAATTATCTCATTTAGGTCTGTCTAAGCTGGTGTGATCAGACTGACCCCCTCGCCCTTATGGGGAAATCTCTTTAGAGGCTTTGACACCTTCAACATTATGATTGTATGTCATTTCCATTCTTTGATTTGTCAATAGTCAGAGTGAAAAACTTGGGATCAGAAAGAAAAGTAAAGAGCACAGAAATTGATGACAATTAGCAAGGAAGGGAAAGAAATTCGATGGTCGGA
Organism: Strongylocentrotus droebachiensis; assembly: GCA_035222895.1. Taxonomy (NCBI): domain Eukaryota; kingdom Metazoa; phylum Echinodermata; class Echinoidea; order Camarodonta; family Strongylocentrotidae; genus Strongylocentrotus; species Strongylocentrotus droebachiensis. Next base: position 1,368,486 of record JAVYIG010000016.1, read on the forward strand.
GAAGTGATGAGGAAAGACAAAGATGATGATCAAAAGAAAGGAAATTGGTGACCATTGTTACGATCGGAGAAAATGGTGACGATCAGCATGATTAACGAGAAAAGTGAGGTTCAGAGGAAGAGTGATGATCAAAGAGAAAGGTGACAATAACAAAAGGTGACATTTAAAAAGAAAGATGACATCAGATCAGAAGGTTATGTGATGAACTGATGATCAAAGGGTGCGTCAGGGAGACGGGTGATCGACGACCATAGAGAAAGATAGCTATCAAAGAGTAAGATTGAGATCAAAGATGGCGATCAAAGGAAAAGGTGATGATTAGAGAAAAAGGGTGACGATTGAAAGGAAGGTTGACCATCAAAGAGTAAGGCGATCATCAAAGTATATTGTTACGACCAAAACGTGATGATCGGGAAAGGGCTGCCGATGAAAGGGGACGATCGAAGCGAAAAGGTAACTATTGAGAGAGAGTGACTACAAGAAAGATTTTTTACCTTCGTAAACAGAAGGCTGTGATCCATTATACCACTCCACAAGTCGGGAATCCATAATCTGAAACTTGGGATCCTTCACGTTCTGCAGGACGTCTTCGTAACCCTTGTAAAGATCGTCTCGTCTCTCAGTCACCTTAAACTCCGCTGGTTCTGGCACGGGCGTCGGTATTTCCGTCACCGTTCGGTTCTCAGCAACCCACTGGTGGAGTCCGCCGTCGAGTACGGAGACGGCGTCGTGATTGAAGAGGCGGAACATCCACCACATCCTAGGTGCCGTCATGACCTTGACCTTGCCTTCGTAGAGGACGACGTGCGTGTCGTTGTCGACGCCGAGCGTCTTTCCAACGTACTCGGCGAAGTTCGCCGGAGTCGGGGCGGTGAAATGATAGGAGGAGTCCTTGTTGCTGAGATGATGGATGTCTATGTGGTGACTACCAGGTATATGTGCCTTCCCTGTTTCCATGCCGATCCTTGTAGCGTCAAGAACTCGAAAGGGTCTTCCATCTGGGGTCTTCCGTGTTTCCATTGCTTCTGCCAGCCATTCCGTACTTACCAAGCCAGGGTATTGGGCATGAGATGATACAGTGGTATGCTGTAAAAGGAAAATGTCGGGTGTATACCTCCTTAAACAATCACAAACCGAAACAATGCAATGTGATGATTTTCTATTAAATATATATTTTGTTATGACTCGAACTTGGCAAGTTGAGTGTTAAGATTAGAAAGTGGAAATCTCCCGTTGGCATTAGTCCATGTTTGATGGCCTATGCAGCTCTCTTATAATAGAAACTTTCTTGATCTTCGACCTAGCTATATAGATAGCGAGGTGATCTTTTTGTAAGTCTTGTTAACTTTTAACCTTTAATTTGTTTCTATTTAGAGTTTTATGTTATTAGCTAGTAGAAATTTCAGCAAGCTCTAATATTCAAGCCCTCAAGCTTGAATGTTTTATCAAATGAAGCTAAATAGAGAATCGCTAATAGGAATGGTTAAACAAAAACTTGCATTCCAAAATTAAAATTGTACTTGCTATTGATCTAGTCGAGTATGATGAACGCCCCCCCCCCCCCCCAACCCGAAAACAAAAAGTTTGCTTAGAGACACTTTTTTGTCGTATCGAATGTGTTGTACCCTATTGTCCTGTTTTGTCTTTAGATATTTGTTGGGTATCTCTATACGACCTTCTTCAATTGTAATAAAGTCGCTCAGTTGTTGAAAATGAATTTGCATCAGTCATCCAATTCTCTTATACTTTTGTTGCCTCTTACTGTTCATATATTTAGGAACACTACACAAATAACTAAAAAGAAGAAATTATGGAGCTAAAAATTAAGCCGGGACTAAGTCTAGACAAAACAAAAATTTTAGTTCACACTTCTATGGAATGCTAGTTTCATCTTCACCCTTCAATATTCATGACAAGATAGTTTACCATAGACTTTGTTGAAATTCAGTTCATACTCATATTATCTTTTTCTTCCCATTTAATTGCAAAATTAATTTTGTGTGCACTTTTCATTGCAGAATTAAAATAATCTGTACGGGGTAAATGAGTTGGCATCAGGCACTCCATAAGAGTGTGGACTAAGTTAAGCCAGGCTAGTACATAGAGCTACTATATATATATATATATATATATAGCTTTATGGCTATAGCACGTATACGCGCTATCGGAATAGTACCACCCAATAGCATGCATAGCAAGATCACGTAGTCACAGCTAGGTCAAAGATGAACAAAATAGGTCAAAGATGAACAAAATAGGTCAAAGATGAACAAAATACGCATAGTCATGTTTCAAGATGAGGGTTGAGTTCTGGTTATTAAGGCCATGGTCGTCGACAGCTTCTCACTCTTTATATATTCCACTTATAAACATATTATATTATAGAACTATCGGCGCTTGAAAAGGAATTGCTCTTAATGTGCTCTCATATTTTATACAAGATAAGATGTATAGGCCTAGACTAGCTATCTTTTATAATGCCACAAAATTGTGTAGTCCAATGTATGTATGTGTGTGTCCGATTCTTTTATAATGCCACAACATTTAGTCCAATATACACATAGGTCTATACAGTATATCATGCGTGTCCTAGAGGTCTATATGCTTTTCATAAGAATAGGCCTAAAGTATTCTGCCAAGACAAGTTGTTAAATTTGTTAACACTTTAATTATTCCATTCACGATCATGATGGGGATTAGCTATCTACTCAACTTTTATCGAGATAAAACTATCGTATCATGCATGACAATGTGCGTAGACCTACGTACGTACCTGCTGACCACATAATTATATTAACTTCTCAATTTGGACCTATCCTATATTTCTAGCTGGTTTACTTACTATATGAGAAGCGGGCGCATTGCAGGCCACTGTCCCATAGACTGAATTAGCTGCATGATGAAATCTGATTCTGAACAGAGCCAGTGACTGTACAATTAGGTTCCTCATTGTAGCATGAATCTGATATCCTGGAGCATATATAGCAGCAAATGCAGTCTTTTTTCCCCTCCACTGCCCTAGACTCTAGCCATGCACATATGCCACTCGATCCAGCACACGGAATTCAAAGTTCAGTTGTCATGTTGACAGCTATGTCAAAGATAAATAGACATAATAGCCTGGGTATAAGCACTCCAGCAAAGCATAGACAGTCAATGCTAATGCGTATAATTTTAAGCAGGGTCTCGTCTACATGGTACATGTACAGTGCGTCCCAAAAAAAATTATACACTTTTGAAATGGCTGCCGAATAAAAAAATATATAATTCTGGGGGAAAAGTTTTATATGTATGAAAAGCTCATAAACTCAACTTTCATATGACACCAAAAAGTCCGAAAATAATTCATGCTTGGGTGAGCATTGCTCACTTTTGTAAAGGGTATGAAAATTAGGTTGCGAAGGAATTAGCCTTCCTTTATCGAGGGTGATATGATACATTCATGATTTGCTGAGTGAATTTCATGGTTTATTAAACCGAAGTTTTATGCATGAGTAAACATAAATTGCATTTTTTTTGTAGCTTTGTAACTTTCCCAGGTAGACTCAGTGGTGTGTTCATGGGAGTCAGGATGGGGGTGATGGTACATGTTGTAATTTCCATGTTATAAACTGTTATTTTATACATCTGTGACATCTGTGACTTAATACCCAGGTAGGGATTATGTAAATTGAATATTCAAATACGGTTTGTTGAAAGAGGGAATGTCCAAGATGTCGGCTTCTTATTCTTCAGGTAAATGTGGGGTGAAGGTTTTTATTCAAAGTCGTTAAGAAAATGATTTTATGCAATTAACTGCAGAACTAAGTTTTTTATTTAAAAAACAAATATGATGTAACAGTATTTTTTGCATTGGTCATGTTAGCAGTACAATCTGATTGGATTAATAACCTAGATGTAAATTGGGGACAAATATAATTATATGCCATGTCCATTCTGTGTTACTATAGTAAGACTTGGCCTTGCGTGAAGGGGTGGTATTTCAAAGTGGATATTGATGTTTTAATCACAATTTTTTTTTAATCTATGTAATGCTAATACTTGAATTCCACATCAGTTATTTTTACTCAGATAGCGTTTATAAGTCATCTGAAAATACATATTGTCAATTCATGTTTTAGTATACGAGTAACATTACTTTTATTCTGAGCTGGTTGCAGTGAAAAATAACTTTAAAAACTCCTGTGGGAGTTTTTTCACACTTGCTAATTAAGGGGATGTATGGTATCAATTGGTTTGCTCTATTGGTGTATTGGACTTTAATAGAGGATTTTGTGAATAAATGATAGAATTCTGTATACAGCTTGAGGTCTGTATCCCTTTTATAACCTTTTTTATATGAATTTCTATGGTAAATTGTTTATTATATCTTTACATTTTCAAGTATATTTATCGAATTATATTAAATAAAAATGTATTGGCATTGAAAACAAATTACAAATTGATTATGTCTTCTTGTCTTTAAATTTGTTGTTATTTGTTTGGTTTATGCTGGGATTGTTCGTTTGTTTGTTTAATTTTTTTTTATTCTAAGCGTGCAAGGTTGTAATGTGAACTAATGTCACTACAGATCATAGATTTGGTAATAATTTCTCGATCGGTCTGAAAACAAAAGATTCTGTTTCAGGCCCATGCACAGTAATATAAAGCAGATGCATATATCCATACATTGCTAACGGGTGGGGGCGGCATCATTCCCAAATGGTGGCGTCATCTTTTTTCCAACATCGCGCTCTGTTTCACATTTGACCAAACTGAATTCTCATTGTTTTTTTTTAGGGGGACTGGGAAGGGTTTCTTAATAAGCTCTAATACGGAAGACAAAATTATAGATGGTATTGCTAAAAAAGTGTGAAATAATGTAATCAAACTTTAGTACTCCCAGTTTATATTGTTACATAGAAATTTGCAAGAATAAGAATGCGAGTTTAATGCAAATTAAACACTGATACATGCAATGTAGAACTGCTGAAAAAAATTGAAAAGCTGCATAGACATAGCAACAGATCGATTTAACGTTTGGCAATATTGAACATAAATGATCGGAATAACTGACCAAGATTAATGAACTCTGTTTATTACACATTATAAGCGTGATACAAAGTCTAAGTGCCATACAATTAAGATACAACTTGTATCTTAATTGTATGGCACTTAGACTTTGTATCACGATTATAATCGAATCGATTATTTTGAAACAAGCTGCACCGTGCTAAGTTTCAAAACAAAATCAAATTATATAACACTATAATCCTTATTATGGTACCAGTTCCATAATGAAATACATGTTAACGTACATGAACATTAGACTTTGTCCATTGTTATTCGTACATGAACGTTTATGTAACTTAGGCATAATGTACTCCCCTTTCGTATCCTTTTATTCATATTTTCATATCGTTTATATAGGCCATTAACATTATTAGTCAATGAGTACTTGATTATGATGTTGTTTTTATTGTTTTTCATAACAAGTAATACATTGACTATACTGAGCTCTACATCACTTTTAATATGAAAAACTACTCGTCTATCTCGTCATAGTCTGCCTCGTAGTTTTTATCGTATAAATATGTGGTTCTTATTTATGTTGTGTACTTAATTTGTTGACCTGTTATTTTTTATTATCTGGGTAATAATAATGGAGTAACAATTAGTAGTATTGTGCCAGACAGGAGTACATACGCAATAAACTTCTAATGTAGTTCATAATTATTTTCAATTATGCCGTTTGCACAGTGAAGAATAATTATTGCTCAAATTCAGTTTAGAATGTGAAAAATCTAAAACTTTTACGACGCTGTCAATAGCTGACCTGTGGAACATAATAAAAGAATATTTTTTACGAACTTGACTTTCTGCATACTTCTGTTACGTAATTTCCTATCATATTCTATTATTTCAGTACCTGTATAATGGTCAAGAACAAAGCAATCGCTAAATATAGATCTATACTTGTAGCATAAACATGACTAGAAACGCGTTTTTTCAAAGGAATTTAACGTTTAGTACAAGAAATAAAGCAGCCTCAAATACCATATCATCATTAAAAAGCGCATGGTGGATATGAATAAACTTTGTGGTATCTAACTTATAGAGATAGTTTTCAAATACAATAGATGACGTGTTCGATATTCCGTCGGTTCATAATTCCGTCCTCGCCAATTTCCTACACCAGGGTTTTATTAATCGACAATCCCGAAAGGTCATTAATTTTGATCCTAAACAATTCATAGTTCCCCCCCTCCCCCCCCCTCCCCCTCCCACCCCCCCCCCCCCCCCCCAAGGTACATCAACCTGATGTTATTCATCATGTTATGGCATTAATCTCCTTTATGTTTAAGCTGGATAAATACCATTTCCGATATATCAACTACACTGTGAGATGAAATTAACCTTCGAATAAATGAATTTTCCGACAAATGAACCTTTGGATATGTGACTTGTCGGATATGAAATCATCCTTCCGATATCCAATTGCAACTTTGGATAATTGAATCTTTGGAGCATCGAACCTTAGGAGGAACCTTCGAGTCGGTGAATGTTCGACTAAGTTAACATTTAGAACAAATTATATTCACATATCAATCCTACTAATCTGAACGTTCATAATAAAAAGCTAAAATCAAAATGCCGGTCTATGGTTCCTTTTCATACGTGTATAAATTCATTGAATCTTCGGGTCCTTTCTGGGAGTATTCTTCCCACGATCCGTCGTACACCGCCACGTCTTCCTTCCCTGCATGGAAGGCGCCTAGGGCCAGGATGGAGGCAGTGAAGCCCACGAAGCACGACGAGGTCAAAGGTCGAGACAGGTCAATGCCATTGGATTTGAAGAGGGCCCTGAGATCGGCGGGTGACCTGAACTTGTCGGAGCCGTCATCGACGAGGACGTTGGGGAACGGGATATTGGTCGCCATCTTCATGATTCCAAGGTCGATACCTGCGCATGGAGAATGATTACGTAGGGCGAGAAAAATATTTCAATATGAAAATATAAGAGAAAGGTCATGATCAAAGAGTATAATAGTAAGAAATGAACATTTATGAGATAGAGAGAGACTATGATAGCGATCTACTGTGTTAGTTGTTGTTACTTCTATACATATCCCATTTAGTTATGTCTAAGCTGGGGTGATCAGAACCCCCCCTCCCATTATGAGGAAATCTCTGTATAGAGGCTTTGAAACTTTAAACATTATAATGTTTGATCCTTTCCATTCTGTTTAATTTGTCAAAGATTTGAAATCAGATTAATTAAAGCGTGAGGAGCACAGACACTGATGACGATTAGCAATCAGGGAGAAGTGAAGATCGAAAACAAATTTGATGGTCGGATAGAATGACGAGGAAAGAGAAATGTGATGATCAGAAGATGGGAAATTGGCGAGCATGATTAGCGATCGGAGATAATGGTGACGATCAGCAGGATTAGCGAGAAAAAAGAGGTTCACAGAAAGGGTGACAATTAATTATGTTGACAGACAGGTGATGATCAAAGGAGTAGGGGTGGCGATCAAAAAGAAAGGTGATGTCAGGAAGACGGGTAACAATCAAAGAGAAAGATGACAATAAAAGAGAAAGATGTCGATCAAAGAGAAAGATGATGATCATAGAGAAAGGGTGGCGATCGAAAAAAAGATGACGATCGATGAGAAAGGTAATAATTGAGAGAGGGTGACTATAAAAAGGGATGTTTTACCTTCGTAAACAGACGGCTGTGATCCATCATACCACTCCACAAGACGGGCATCCATAATCTGGATCTTAGGATCCTTTACGTTCTCCAGGACGTCTTCGTAACTCTTGAAGAGATCCTCTCGTCTCTCAGTCACCTTAAACTCCACCGGTTCTGGCACAGGCGTTGGTATTTCCGTCACCGTTCGGTTCTCCACAACCCACTGCTGGAGTCCGCCGTCGAGTACGGAGACGGCGTCGTGATTGAAGAGGCGGAACATCCACCACATCCTAGGTGCTGTCATAACCTTGACCTTGCCTTCGTAGAGGACGACGTGCGTGTCGTTGTCGATGCCGAGCGTCTTTCCGACGTACTCGGCAAAGTTCGCCGGAGTCGGGGCGGTGAAACCATAGGGAGAGTGCTCATCGCTTAGATAATGGATGTCGATGTGGTGACTACCAGGTATATGCGCCTTCCCTGTTTCCATGCCGATCCTTGTAGCGTCAAGAACTCGAAAGGGTCTTCCATCTGGGGTCTTCCGTGTTCCAATTGCTTCTGCCAGCCATTCTGTACTCACCAAACCAGGGTATTGTGCGTAAGATGATACAGTGGTATGCTGTTAAAGGAAGTGTCAGGTATACTAGCTTCTATAAACAATACAAAACGAAACAATGCCATGCCTTTCTACTTAATATATATTTTGTTACGACTTGAACTTGGCAAGTTGAGTGTTAATAATTATCAAACACTGGAGATCCCACGTTAGCATTATAGGCCACCATGTTTGATGTCCTGCAGCTCTCCCTCTTCAAATCAAATTGATACTTTCTTGACTATCTTTGGCCTACATAGGTAGCGAGGAGATCTATTTGTAAGTTTTGTTATCTAGCATATTTTCATGAAGAAATTACACGAAAAGGGCGCTTATTAACAGTTGATGTCAATGTTTTGGAAAATAGAAAGTTCTTATTGGAGCAAGACATAGTACCCCCCCCCCCCTCCCTCCCACTTTGAAATGATGCCCGAATAGCTGATGAATCATTACCGTATTGCCAATGTGGCATTTCTCAGGATTTGTAGTGATTTCAGCTTTTAGAAATGATCTCTTGTCAAATATTTCTGCGACAGTCACAAATTGTCTACGTCCATCGAACATATAGGCCACATTTGCCGCGGCGGCCGTGCGGTCTAAAATATCTACGGACAATAGCAATTATAGGACCCCTGCAGCATTTCCACAGTCACATACGGTAGTTGTCACATAAATTATGTTAGGGTAGCCGCAAGGCGTATTTTGCCTTCGCAGATTCTCTGCGGCCGCCGCAAGTAAATTTCGATTTCGGGGGCGTACGGTCGCCGTATCCTAGCCGTAGAGCAAATGTGACCTAGGCATAACTAATGCCTTTAGGTCACATTTGCTCTACGGCTAGGATACGGCGGCCGTACGTCCCCGAAATCGAGAGATAGGCCTATATTATAGGCGGTCTTATAATTGCTATTAGCCGTAGATATTTTAGACCGCACGGCCGCCGCGGCAAATGTGACCTAGGCATAATTAGTATATGAAGGTTTTAGACCCCCTAGGGGGTCTAATTGTGCGCTTGATTTTTTCAGTGTACATGTATATTGCCTGCATGTAACTTTAAGTCTACAAAACCATGCCTTATTAAACTCCAAAAGGAATATTACATTGATCTATAAAGCAAGGGCTTGATGGCTCATCATATAAACGAAAAATATATTACCAGAATGTTTGCATATTATCTGATTACGTTCATGATGTAGATAACATGTGCCTATAAGACCCCCCCCCCCCCCCTTGAAAAAAACAAGTTTATAGAGAAACACGTACGTACTTATAAATAAGTGCTAAGTTGCAGCTTGTATAGTGGCTACATAAGTACATAACCCTTTGCCTCCTGGGACCAGGAGGATTTTGTATTAAACCTATAAACCTATAAATAATATAAGAATTCAGTAGTCAAGTGGTTAATATTATGCTTTGTTGTGTGTAGCAAGAATATATGAAGCTGATAATGTTAACCTTTTTTGTTTCTATTTTCAGTTTTTTGTTAGTAAGTGTAAATGCCAGCAAGCTTTAATTCAAGCTCGCAAGCTATTATGTTTTATTTCAAAAATGAAGCCAAATATAGGATCGCTAATAGGAATGCTAAACAAAGCTTGATGTTGATGTACTCGAGTATGGTGACACCCCCCCCCCCCTCCCTACCGGACCCGGAGACAAGTTTGTTTAGAGACAATTTTTGTTGTACCCTAGTGTCCTGTTTTGTCTTCAGATATGAGTTGGGTATCTCAATATCCTTCTTCACTTGGAATTAGTCTCTCAGTTTCTAAAAAAATGATTTTGCATTTACTATAGTCACCCAATTCTCTTATATTTGCCTGTTATTGTTTATATGTTTATGAACACTAAAGAAATAACTAAAAAGAAACATGTAGCTCAGAAGGCGCAGGAACTTTAGATCACGTAGACACATCTCAAAGGGCACTAAAAAAGGCATAGTCGTGTTTCAAGATAGGGGTTGAGTTCTGGCTAAGGTCATGGTCGTCGACAGCTTCTCACTCCTGATATATTCCCCTAAAAAAATATCATGCTATATTACTGTTGTTTTAAAAAGAATTGCTCTTGACGTGCTCTCATATTTTAAACATGTCAAGATGTAGAGGCCTATTATATAGCTAACTTTTCCGATATGCCACAACTTTATGAAGTCCAATGTACACATAATGTGTGCCCGATGCTTTAATTATTTCATAATATGTTAGGCCTAAACTCTTAATTCTCTCAATTAGACTAAGAGTTGTTAAATTTGTTAACACTTTCACTATTCCATACACTCACATTAAACTATACACAATCGACCATTTATCGAGAAAATGATAATATCATGACAATATATGTACGTATCTGCGTATCTGACCTCATAACTTTAATCTAAATTTGGACGTAGCCTTATATATCTCTAGCTATATTATAGGTTTACTTACTATATGAGAAGCGGGCGCATTGCAGGCCACTGTCCCACAGACTGAATTAGCTGCATGGTGAAATCTGGTTCTGAACAGAGCGAGTGACTGTACAACTAGCAGGTTCCTCATATTGTAGCATGAATCTCTTATAACACCAGCTAGTAGTTTCCTATGGCATCAGTTGCAGCAAATGCAATTTTTTTCCAGCAATGCTAACGTACAAGTCACTCCAACATGCGGAATTCAAAGTTGAAAGTCCAATCGTTATGTTGACAGCTATGTCAAAGATAAATAAACATGACATCCTGGGTATAATTGCATTGTTTGTCTCCATTTTTTCGAAGTCAGCACAAGTTCTTGTTCTTTATATATGTTTATGGCAATTGTGTTTTACCCCATACCTCTCCCTAATTCCCCTTGTATGCCTTAATTACACCGCTCCTTGCTCTGATCGACGTAGATCTTCAGGCGTTTATTCATCAGAACGGTTTACATTTTACTTGGAATTTATTCTGAGGTGAAAGATATTAACCCGTCCTTTTGCTAGGTGACTTCCCCTTATCTTCCGCCTTCTTTTTGAAAATTACTTTTGTTTTTTAAATCTCTTCATCATTATCACTATAACTGCAAAGCAGAGTGAAAGGTGCAATCAACCCCACCCCCTTTGTTTACCTCCCATGCGAAGGTAGTACTTGTTTAAAAAGAATGTCAGGTATCTAATTTAATTTAGGTTTTTGCGGCCAATTTCGCACTTTGAACCATAATGCATGGCCCTATATACAGAGGATTTTTTCTGTTGGGGACCGGGGGAAAATGTAATGAATTAATGATAATTTTATTGCATATTCTTTTTCTTTTTTTGTATGTGTGGGGACGGCCCGGTACCCTAGCCCCCGCTGCGTACAGTCATGATTCAGTGGCCAAGCAATGGCCTCGTTACTGTGAGGGCCCCAGTATCAAAACCGTGTCGATATGCTATATTAGTGCCCTTTTGTGAGGCATTCTTTCTTATTACTGTCAGTTATGACTTAATGGCGTAGGTCCCCTAGTTGATTAGCATAGTAGCACATACATGCTTTAGCAGTCACGCAAAACAAACACTCGCAAATTATTATTCAATGAAATCTGAGAATGTAAGCTATTATTTAAATCTATTAGGAATAAATCATTGTCAAAATCATTCCATAAATTGGGGTAAAAATAATTATTCCACCATTATGACCAACAGTGTACTTATTGTCCATTTGATTTAATGTTACATTTCATTGAATTCGTATATGTGCAATGCATTGTTATTTAGTTATGTGTATTTGATTTATTGTCTTGTTTCTTTTGTAAAAACATGCTATGTATTTTAATTGAACCCCTATGAAAAACAGCTGTGCTGACTAGGGACTAGGGTGTTCCGCCCGTATGTGTAAATAAATAAATATAAAACCAATCAATAAAATCCACTAACTTTGAAGCAGTGAATCTGCCGCATTTAATGAGGATCATCAAAACAATGGAACCATTCAACTTGGTATAAACAGTGTACGCTAGGGGCAGAAAGTTCTTCTGTTCATAATCGTTTTAATTAGAAATTATATAAATAAAAATGTAATCCTTTATATCTTTCTCTGTGTGTGGTAGTTGTGTATCTCTGGAAGTTATAGGTGAAATCTCTCATGATAGTTTATATTATATTTTATATTGATATATTCGTTTACCAATTATCATGTTAATTGCTTTTAGATACAACAAATCATTTTATCTTAATAACTAAATAATGTCATGCTCATCATTTGTTAACTTGGAAGCAACTGATCTTTTATGCTAGTAGTCCACTGGGCCAGCGCCAGTTGGTGCCAGTTCGCGCCAAAGATTATGTGATTGGCGCGTAGTGGCTCGCTGTGGCACCGAATTAATGTCCGCTCGGCATGTGTCGCCAAGTGGAATAAACTGGGTGCCATATGGCGTGCGCCAAATGCCACCCGGCTTGCTCCAAAATGTTGCGCCAGTTTGCGCCAGTTCGCGCCATTACACGGCCATTTGATTCCAAAATTCACCCTGTTGGCGCCATTCGCGCCAATAGACGGCTACTTTGCGCCACTTGGTGATTAGTTTGTGCCAAAGGTCGCCAAATTGGTTTGAACTTGCCGCCGCTTGGCGCTACTTGCCGACTCTATAAATACCGGCCATCGGCTACCTGGTTCAGACCCTCCCCAGCTGCGGTATGAACAACATCTCTACTTAATTGGCGCAACTTGGCGCGCGCCATTACATTCCAGTGGATTCCAATAGGCGGATTGTTTGCGCCAAAGGGCGATATGTTCGCGCCATTTGGTGCCACTTGGCGGACACTTGGCGCTGATTGCTCGATGCAAATGGCGCGACGGCCGCCACATTCAAATTTGGTGCCGTTACGGGCCACCACGAGCCAGTTGGGAGGCAGTTTGAGCCACTACACGCCACTAGGCACCTTATTGGCGCGCTAGGCGCCACAGTAAATTGCATTGGCGCAAACTGGCACCAACTGGCGCTGGCCCAGTAGACTCCTAGCAATACATTCATCATCACATTTTCTGTATGTTATATTGCGTATTTACTGTGTCAAACCTACTTTCTAGTACCTAGCAACATTTGACAATCTTTTGTATTATTTCATAGAATTGCTGCGTGTTGATGACCAACAACTTCCTTTCTTATGTTTCTTCATCACCCCCCCCCCCCTCCCTTCCTCTCCCTTTAGTGCACTCTCAGTCCACTCTCTCACTCTTTCCCTTCCACCTACCTTTTCAAACATAGAGCTTGCACTCTTCCTTATCACAATATACATTTTACACCAAAAACGTAGTTCTCATCTAATGGTAGACTCTCACATGTGCTGGTTTTACACTCATGAAGAATTTACAATTGCAGATTGTTTACTTGTATTATTATAATTCTATATAGTGTTTATTTCAACATTGTAAATACTTTTGTAAAGACATTGTACGACTATTAAAGGTACTATGTCCCATTTGCAGCCAACATCAATTATAAATATGTCACGTATATGCCCTGTTTAAAAAAAAAAAAAAAAAAACGTTAACAGTGTCCTAGTATTCAAATTTATGCAAGAAAACCGGATTACTTTGTAGACTTTACTGTCAGACACTGTTGAGTGACTGACTGACTTCTCTTTTTATCCGGTAATAACGTACATAAAATGAGCTGCAAAGGGTACATGAGCATTTGTCTACATCAATAACCCACTTCTTGTAATGGCCAAATTAAACTGATTGAATCTTTGACTTTGCGCATCACTAAACGTTCACCATTCGGTACAAGGGTTTGAAAATCAAACTCTTTACTAAAAAAGTGATTGCCATCCCTGAAGTCGATTCGACAACTAACGGTCGTTATTTTCTGACAAAATTATTTTGAACTCCTTTCGTTTTGAGGGAAGTTTTAAATTGATATTATCTTTCAAATGACGGTGGAATTTAACCCTTTCATTTTGTTTGCCTGCACATGGGACAGAGCTCCTAAATAAACAAACCACTTAATCACAATTCTACGTTTTGTAAAAACTTGTATATAAACCATCTTAATTTTACTATAATATTTTTTTTTTTCGTAACGAAACTGGTTAATAGACAAAAATATATGAATAATATGTGTCATTCTGCTAAACAATAAGAAAATCTACATTAGGCAGGTTATTTACAGCTATAGCTTACGTAAAACAATATAAAAATGATATGTGACGAGCTATAAAAGGGATTATTGACTGAGACTGGTGTTCTCTGGTGGACCACTCCCGCGCTCGACCACTGCAGATGGAGCTCCACCCGTATTTGGGCGTTGAGCTGTCTTCAGGTCTCGAGTGGAGGCACCATATTAAAGACGTTGCTGGGAAAGCCCAAAGAACCCTCAACTTTCTCCAGAGGAATCTGTACAGATGCCCCTTAGAGGTGAAGAATAAGGCCTACATATCTCTTGTCCGTCCAACTTTGGAATATGCATGCACGTGTTGCGCGACCCACACCTCCAAAAAGAAATAACACAACTTGAAGCTGTCCAAAGGAAGGCTGATAGATTTATCGAGAGAGACCACAGAACAACAACAAGTGCCACCAGGCGCGTACGCAGGATTTTTTTCAAGGGGGGGTTTTAACATTTATAAATCGGGCCGAAAATTCGCAACGACTCAGCCAGCCGCTGAATAAGCGGGGGGGGGGACACTTTTTTTTTTTTTTGTCTCGAAATTTGAAATTTGACATGTTGCTCCGTTGGGGGGGGGTGAGGTCACTTGTTTAGGTCATCCATGGGAATTTTTTTTTTTTTTTTTTTTTTTTTTTTAAATAATAATTAAAAAAAAAAAAAAAAAAAAAAAAATCCCAAAGGGGGGGGTTTTAGGTTTTTTTAGGGGGGGGGGGGGTTTATACACATAAAAATACCAAAGGGGGGGGTTTAACCCCCCCAAACCCCCCCCCCCCCCCCCCCCCCCCTGCGTACGCGCCTGAGTGCCACTGCCCTCTTGGAAGATCATGAGCTACCATCGCTACAACAGAGAAGAGAAGCTGCTAGATTGTCCATGATATATAAGATCCACCATGATGAAGTAGCGACCATTGTACCAGAGTACTACCATGGAC